>CAUYQV010065788.1:0-20454 GCA_963574575.1 Galagoides demidoff | reverse complement strand
CCATTCTTGTGATACTTTGCTAAGAAGAACATTTTCCAGAAAGTAAGATTTCTTAATGTTTTATTCCCCAGGGGAAATGTTTTCTCTCTCTCTCTCTCTCTCTCTTTTGGTTTTAGCACAGCCCTTATTTGTGTTCCTATTAAAGCACCTGCCACACCTCCCTTGGGGTGTGGTTACTTGTGCCTGCATCTCCTGACAGAACTCTGGCTGGGAGAGCACTGGGCCAACCTCATTTGTTTGGGGGATCATTATTTTGTGTTCTAACTGCTGGGTATGTAGGGAAGTGTCTATGCAATCCCTTGGGAATATAGATAGCAATGAGTATAATTGACAGGAATTTACCTCAAGTCCAGTCTATTCATAAATAAACTCTAAATACAGAGGGAGCAGCTTCTTCAGACGTGTTAGCCTTTCCCAGGGAAGTAGACCGTATGGAGTAATAAAGCATAGTTAGCACTTGAAAGTAGAGAGCTCAGGAAGTTTATTTTTCCCAGGAAATAAAGTGCTCTAATATGTCTCAATCGTGAACAGATTGTTCGTTTACAAAGTTTCCATAGCAGAAGGAAAAAAGAGCTCATGTTCTGGTTATAAATTTCATTAGATTTAAAAATATATATTTGTATTCTACATGTTTGTCAAGAATCTTAATTATAAGAATCAACTTTCGGCTCTGGAATAACGGATGTTGAGTAAGGGTCAGTAGAAATCAGGAAATCCTCACCCTACCTTGATTTATTTTCCACCCTACCTTGAATCGTCATTAATAAATTTCACTGGTTTGACTTCCTGTATGAGGTGGTTTTCGTGGTGTAGAGTAAATAAATGTCATTATTTTGGAAGTACTTTTGATGACTCATTGTAATTTTAATAAAAGTGGCAAGTGCCAATAGTTAAAAGTTAAATTTTCCTTAAATATGGGAAATGCTCCCCCTGTATGGCCAAAGAAACGGAAGAAACGGAATTCTCAAACCATCTCTTTCACTTGTTTCTGCTGGAATCATCTTTCACATTTGAAATAACAGTCTATGCTTTGTTCAAAGTTACATTCTTTAATATTATATAATAAGATATGTAATTACTATTGACTTCACATTTTGATAAATCAGATTTTTGTTTGCATTACATCTCCACTTATACTTCCTCCATCCTGCAAACAATTTACCTGTGTATCATGAGTTTGAGGGAAGTTAAATGCCTGTGTTTGCATCATCATGCTGCTTATCCATTGCTCACTGCTAACTAAGGATATAAAGTAAGCACTGTGTGCTCACTGCGAAGTCAAATTGTTGAATCCAGATATTTTGTTATAATAGAAACAAGAAAGCTTGTAATAAGAGGTCACGTCAGAAAGACAGGATGTAACTTGAAGAAACTCAGAATGGCAGATGCGTGACTCTGAGTCTCATAAAGAGAAAAAATGATTCTGGATGATGGAGCTATCTTCCATACATTAAAACTTGTGAATCCACAATAATAATAACAGCAAGAGAAAGCACAGCTAGAAGAAATATGTCTTTCCTTATTCACTGTGGCTAATAAATCAAAAACTTATTTTCAAAACTGGTAATTAATAGAAGCTAGAGCATCTATCTTAATATTTTAGTAAGAATGAAATTTGGGGGTAGTTGATTCATTCCAGGGATGACTCACACTTGTAATAAACACCATCCACTTGTGTATATGAATTGAAAAAAATGATACATTTCGAAAATCATCTTTTGAAATATTGATTCAGTTAGAAATTACCAACTGGCGTTTAAACAATAGGGAGACGATTAAGGAAGAGTGAAGCATTTCTTTTATTGTCAAATTTCATTTAGGCAATCGCAATTTCCTAGGAGAATGAATACACCAGCTAAGGAAGACAGTGAGTTTGGGGCCTCCTGTTGTATGGTAGATATTACTAGATGTTTTACCCTTGTTTTCTCATTTCATCTTCATAAAACACCATGACATAAAGGTAATGTGGTTTAAAAGGGAAACCAATGGAGATTAAAGTAGTTAAGTAACTTGGAGAGAATTACTCAGGTAGGAAATAGCAAAGCTAAAATTAGAATTCTTTCCTGATTCCTTTCTCTGTGCGACAAACCTAAAAATTAGGTTTTACCAGACTTCCATATCGGACTATATTTATTCATTTATGTATAAGGCTCTAATAGTATCATATCATATTAGTAAAATAGAATGTCATGGATTTTGTATGATGTCTGGTAAGGATTTTATGTTTTAAATGTGCTGTGTGGTAAGTTTATTAAACTGAAAGAATACTACATGCAAGTAGACTGTTACAGTATATTTAAATTTAGTCACTGAAATAATTTTTTTATTAAAATAAGGCATAGATTTTGAATGACTCCCAGTTAAGAGTGGTATTGGTATAAAGAGAAAACCATATACATAAGGAAAAATATATATTTTTAATTTATATGTAAAGATCAATTAATACATAATAATAAATTTGATTTTTATGCTGGGTTTTACAAACTTCAAATACCTTGTTTCAAGAGATTACTGTTTATCTTTCTTCTCAATTGAGGTTAAGTTTGGAAGTAAAGCAAAGCATATGAATGATATCTTCCCTGATTATGCCAGAAAGAGGTGATTTGAAGGCAATTTTAGCTTACTGTCACTTGCTGAAGGGACATTCTCTCCATTTGTCCTCAGAGAATTAGACTAAGGATTTTATGGTATGACCTGTTTGAATGTACTTCTGTGTGTTATGAAATCTGTCTGGAATGTCTTCCTTTCTGTCTTGAACTGACCCTGCAAACCCTTTACCTGAAGTTCCCTCAGTTCATTTTGCCCTACTCAGTAACTCTGGGAGTTGATTACATAATTTTAGCCAAATATAAGAGATGGTGCCTGCAAAAGTAACTCCTGGATCACCAAATTCCTGACCTAAAACTGTACCTTTTTTCCTGTCATGCCATATAACAGTAAAGAGTACAGATTGCATATATATGGTTTTAAATAGGCACAAACAATGAAATAAGCATTAGCTCTGTGGGATTGAACTCAGCCTGTTTTTTTTTTTTTTTTTTTTTCCTGAGACCCCGTTGCCCTCAGTAGAGTGCTATGGCATCAGCTCACAGCAACCTCAAACTCTTGGGCTTGAGTGATTCTCTTGCCTCCTGCCTCAGCCTCCCAAGTAGCTGGGACTACAGGCACCCGCCATAATGCCTGGCTATTTTTTTTTGTTGTTATCATGTAGCAGGTCCGGGCTGGGTTTGAACCCTCTCGCCCTGGGGTATGTGGTTGGCACCCTAACCACTAAGCATGGGTGCTGAGCCTCAGCCTGTTTTCTTGATAATTATATTCTAAGACAGTTTGAGCAACTCCACCTCACCCGTGACCTGGGTCACAAAGCCGCATAATCTCTTTTGTTGTGTGCCCAACTTTTCTCCTTTCAACTTGATTCATATAGGGTATTAATTTTATAGTTGGGTCAGATTCGGTGACCTATCTATTCGCGACCTACCTATTTTGTAGGTAAAACATGGAGAGTAGTTTCTAGTTCTTAATTTTCAAAGGAAAAGGTTACGATCCCTTTGTCGTTTGTAAAGAAAAATTAATAAAATAGAGTAAATAATAAAAGAAGTTCTCTGTGAGAGTTAATGTTAGCTAGTTTTTAGGAAGGACAGCTTTCCACTTCGTCATGTGGTGTGGACCCACAGACACACCTTGACCTTGCACCAATGGCCGAGCCATCTGTTCTTCCCTCCTCTCCTCGGTACATGGACCATGAGCCAGCTGTCCTCACTAGCGTGGCTCCCCATCCCGCACTGCCAATGACGGAAATATCCATCCATACAGTCCCTTATCCCAACAGGTACACATTTTTGCAAACAGCTGTTTCTCTTTTTGTTACTTATCTTATTTTACACTTATGGCACAGAAGTTCCTGAAGTTCACAAGGTGGAATGAGGAGTTTCTTTCTTTTCTTTCTTTTTTTTTTTGCAGTTTTTGGCTGGGGCTGGGTTTGAACCCGCCACCTCTGGCATATGGGGCTGGTGCCCTACTCCTTTGAGCCACAGGCGCCGCCCCAATGAGGAGTTTCTTTAGAGCCTTCCCCAAGATGTAATATGCATAAAGAGTAAAGAGACATGTATCCTGATGTGCTGTGTGCTCTCACGGGGATGTGCAGGGTCTCCCTTCACCGGTGTTCTAGACGCTTGGTTCTGCCCTCTTTCTCACACCTCCATTCAGTCTAACCAGGGAAGGAGCTAAGGTTGCTTTTCAGGGTTGGGTCCCATCCATGAAAGGTCTTAGATCAAAGCATCATTATCTACCTCTCCCCATCTGCAGGTCTTCAGTTCAACTTATAAGCCCTTTTGTTTTCTTATCTGCCATTGCAAACAGCTGATATGCCAGGTAAGAAGTATCTTACATACATATTGTTAAATAACTTAAAAACATGGCAAATGGGTGGCACCTGTGGCTCAAAGGAGTAGGGCGCTGGCCCCATATGCCAGAGATGGTGGGTTCAAACCCAGCCCTGGTCAAAAACTGCCAGAAAAAAAAAAACTGCAAATATCCTCTAATCATATAAAAAGGAAATAAGCATAACTCCACCCACTTTAATTACTTTATAAACCTTCTTCCAACTCATCTATTCTCCTCTTGCCTCCCCAGTCCCTGTTTCATGGAATGAAGTAATAGTAGGGAAAAGTTCTGCAGATATGAGCACATGTAATAATTCATCTATTTTGTTATATATCAAGATTTATCCATGGTGTACATATACCACAGTTTGTTGATCCATTCGTGGATCGATGGGCAATTGGGCTTCTTCCATGACCTGGCAATTACTACGCAGCCATTAAGAAGGATGGAGACTTTACGTCCTTCATGTTCACATGGATGAAGCTGGAGAATGTTCTTCTGAGCAAAGTATCACAAGAATGGAGGAAAAAGTATCCAATGTACACACCCCTATCGTGAAACTAATTTATACCTTTTATATGAAAGCTATAACCAAAAAGCCTAAGAATGTGGGGAGGGGAAGGGAGAAGGGAGGGGGGAATGGGTCGAGGGAGGGGGATTGGAGGGACCATTTTGAGGTTTATCTTACAGGGGTACAAGTGAAACTCTCTAAGAGTAGAGTCAGAACGTTTTAAAACTATAACTAAGAAAATGACATGAAGGCTGTGTTGATCAGTTTGATGGAAGTATTTCAGATTGCATGTGAAAACCCCACACTGTACCCCAGAAGTGTATTAATGTACATAGTTACCATTCAATAAAAAAATATGCAAAAAAAAAAAATTTATCCCTCTTATTGGCATCTATCACCACATGCCCTAGAAGGTTATGAAATGTCAATATCTTGTTGGTTATGAATCAAGTTTCCTAACACTGAAACTGTTTATTTCCCTTTTTTATATGTTATTTTGAATTGATAAATAATAGTATATATGTACAATGTGATGTTTTGATGTATGTATATATTGAGGAATAATTAAGTCAAGGTCAACTAAGAAATCCATCATGGCACATACTTTCTTGTCATGGTAAAATTTAAAATCTACCCATCTAGCATATTTGAAATACATGACACATTATTATTAACTACGTTATCAATAGAGCTAAAATTTTCTCCTAACTAAAACTTTAAGAAAATAAATGAGTAAAAGCTAAAAGGCAGGGTCACGCAAGGTTTGCAATTATTCTGTGTTATTTCCTGCTTTAAAATCTCTTTATGTATTAATGTATTCATTCCTCAACAAACAATTAGAGAGCACCCACTGTGGGCTAGATAGTCCCTAAACCTTGTGGATGCATCAGTGATGAGAAAAGACCAGCATCCCCTGTGGCGCTGTCCCTGTGGAGCTGATATCTACTGTGCCCCCCTCTGCGTGCTTACCCAGGCCCACGCAGACCATACACAGCCTTCTTGAGCAGGGCACGATCTACCTAGCAGACCTGATGTCACATCTGGGTTCAAGTCCTAATTGGCTTGTGAACTCTGGCAATTTATTTTACCTCACATTTATTAAAAGAGAATAAAATACATGGGAGCACTGAAATAAATAAACAAAGTAACATATGCAAAACAGTCTTTCAAAATACTAGTACCCTTTCTATGTTGAATAATGAATAGAATTTTAGATAGAGAGCAAAAATACTAATTTTCTTCCCAAAGCTCTTTGAAATGCCAATTCTAATGATTTGTATTTTACCTTCACCAGGATAAAATGTTTACCTTTTCCTTCCAAATATGAAAATCTATTTATGTAAAACCCACGTCAACCAAACAAACAAACGGAAAACAAACTGTCAATCTCCTTCCCTCCATCATAAAAATGTGTCAGAGAAAATAAAAAGATTTCAAGTGTAAAGAAGACGGGGAAACGTAAAGTGTGTCTTTCATTCAACCAAGTACATTGTGTTTTATCCTCGAACTAAAGTCACAATTTCTAAGAGTCTATTATCCAGATAAATACAAAGAACTTTGACTTTATAAACCCTGCTAGGAGTACCCTAACATATGGCAGACCCTGTAATTGGATTCAGAGCCAAATAAAATTGGACAACATTCCTTCTTAAGAGTCGCTTAACCCACTGGAGGTTTTTGCATGATCCTCAGTAGTTATAAACGCCTCCTTCCCAGACAGCCTTTTCCAGTAGTCATCAGGTGAGACTTGCTCCAGAGTAAGTTCCCCCACCTGTGGCCAGGCTCTTTCTCTCCCACTGTAATCATTATGTTCTACACAGCATGACGTATACAGATTGCCCAGTTGGAAGGTGCCAGTAAGAGGGAGAAATTGGGAAATATCAGGCAGATGATTGTGATTTTATGTAAAATTTTATAATAGTGATAAAACCTATATGGATATCAGGTTGTGTTTAATTAATATGTGATATTCAACTGGGACCTATCTGGTTACATAAGTTCAGAGGTTGTAGAAAATAAGCTGACAGGTTTTTTTTTTGTTTTGTTTTGTTTTTTTATGAGTTCCTGGCAAGCTGTCAATTGTGAGTGATAATTACTTGTTGGGCAAGTAGTCATAGGACAACAAGATGGGTGAGAGGTGAGGGTCAGCGGGTCAGCTCTGGGGAAGTTCAGCCGTGGGCCCTATGGTACTCAGGATTCCGGAGTCCACCTCCCAGTCTAGGATTTAGGAGACAACATGACTTGTCCAATGAGTGAGACGGGAACAGTACTGCCTGTTTGAAAGCAGCAAACAATTTTCACAGCAGCAGAAGCCGACTTCCTCTCTTTTAGTCGTGAAAGAATCTGAGATATGAAGTCAAAAAGCAGACAGGGCGATCCTTCTTGCGGGAAGTCTGAATCCACAGACATATAGGTAGGGACTTGTTTGCTTGTGTTCTCTGAGTCTGAAAAAGTAATTCAGCACAGCTTTGACCGCGACCTTTGATTATCTCCCTAATCCTTGCTTACCCGAGATGAGTAATAAAGCTGCCCTTTGCAGAATCCCTATCTCCAGAAGAAACCTCAGATGCCAACTTCAAAGGTGAAGAAGAATCAGGCTGTGATAGAATTTAATGATCTCTTTTCATCCCCAAGAGGGAAAGAAAACATTCAGAAGTGATTTGGGAATGAAAATGGAACTTTGACTAACAGCAGTCTGCTAGTTAATTGCAAAAAGTGTCCTGAAAACATTAATATATCAACATAGCTTTTACTGAGCAGTTGACCATGTATGAAATACCACATGAAGCACATGTTTGACTGTTTTTAAATTTATATTTTTATTAAAAATACAATACACAGGGGCAACAACCTAGGTATTTTCACATATTTTCTGAGCACTGTGTGTTTTACATATATCACGTCACTTAATTTGTCCTGGAACTCTGACTGTTCTCTTCATTTCAATGATAAAATAAGATGCAGGCAAAGGCCAAGGGCTTTGCCCAAGTGCATACCAGTAGCTCATGCACTGGTCAGAACTGAACATCGTGCCTCATACAGAACAAAGACAGTAAAAATGAGCTGTGTAAATGGATGCCTCTTAGCCTCTGTCTGAGCTTTAAATATTCTACTTGGGTTTCTGAACCGTTAGTTGCTCCAGGTACCTGAACTTTTGTACTCATTTTCCAAGTGAGGTGGAGAGCTTGACTTCAGCACAGACACTGAGATCCAAAGAAATGCATTGCTCTGAGTCCTGGACGGTAGCCAGAGCCTCGGCATGGTGTAGTTGTCAAAGTCAGAAGGACAGTAGCTGCCAGTGCAACATTACTGGTGGAAGGGAGTTAAGAGAACAGATTGTGAAGCCAGACCATTTAGGATTTGAAGTTTACCTTGAGTGGCTGTGTGACCATAGGAAAGTTACCAAAATGTCTGGGTTTTATGAGCTCTTCATAAGGATTAAATACGTTAGTATGTAAGAGGAGTTTATACTAGTCCATAGAGCATGGGTTTTTTACTGCTATTATCATGTTCATTGAAGTAACTTGGAAGCAGGGATCAGAAGGTGTACAAAATAATGAACCCAATATCGATATCTAGGAAACATGGCCAGTGGAAGCCAAGAAAAATGCCCAGCCAGCCTGGGCCACTACTACACAGAGCAAGAGAAAAAACTCTTCACTTTGTAGTTTTTTTTTTCCACACTTCAGGCACATCAGATGCCAGATACTCTGCCCTCAGCAGGAAGGCTAGCTGTGGTTTTCCCACCTGACGTCTATCGGTCCCTGCCCTGCTGGGAACTGGACAAGGCTGCAATTTCAGGACCCCTCTATGACTGTGTCAAGGAGGGGCCAGAGTGGCCAGCACTGGCTTCCAAAGTACCAGTGAAATTTCATTTGATTGAGTCAGAGGCATTGGTAGTTCTATTATCAGGACTTGCATTTAAGTTACCATTGACCACCCATTCAGGGATTATTTGTTTGCTAGGGAAGGATAACTTGGATTAGTTTACAGTAAAAAGAAAAATGTTAGAAAGGGAATCAGGCTTACAGAGCTTTAGACCTAGGGTATATCTGGATCCCACACAGGCCTAAAGGAAAACACTGGAAACTCACAGGAGTCAACATAGTTACCATTTCGTCCCCCCTGCTTCCCCCTTCACCTGTGCTCAGTGGACATCTGGCCTTGTCCATACATCTGCTCTATTATTTGCTTCTATTATATTTTCATACCAGGTTTATCTATCCCACAAGCTTCAGCCCCAACCCCAGATTTACTTGAAGTATTCATTCAAAAGGAATATGAAAGTTAAGTTGTACTTCTAGACCTCTGGGGAAAGTATGATTGGCTAAGGCTTCATCAATCAACAGGGGGCTGGATTCTTTTTTAAGGGTGTGGGGATAGATCCTCTGAGAAGAGAGTGAGTTCGGAGGAAATCTTCACTAGAGGAAATTGTCATTTTCAGTGCTGGAGATATGGACAAGTTCTGCTCAGTCAAGTATTATGATTAAGATATGCCCTATAAACAAAAGTCCTAAAATAGAGATGCTGTATGAATAATAGTCCTGGATAATCTGACTATTGGCCTGGCTTTGCTTTTGGGCGTCTGTATCTCCCTGTTCACTTATTGTGTCTTATACATCTCTTTATACTAGTCCATAGAGCATGGGTTTTCTACTGCTATTATCATGTTCATTGAAGTAACTTGGAAGCAGGGATCAGAAGGTGTACAAAATGTGCAAAATGGTTGAAAGTAACTGATAAGATTGAACTTTATGAACATGAAAAGGAGACTTGTGATTCAGAGATCTCTCTGTTATTGCCACATTGTCTCTGCTGATTTGTGCAGTAACTGAGAAAAGGGGTCATTTTAGTTTGGCCTTGAAAAATGAGTATGGTTTTACTAATTGGGAAAAAGAAGTATAATTGCTCTAGATAAAAAGAGAATATTTTTAGGAAATTTTGGAAGGCTTTGCATAATATAACTCTACATTTTCTCTAAATTTGGACTTTTAGCTATTTGGTTATTTAAAATATATGATTAAGGCCAGACCTAGTGGCTCATGCCTATAATCCTAGCAGTTTGGGAGGCTGAGATAGGAGAATAGTATGAGGCCAAGATTTTAAGAACAGTCTGAGTGTCTTGGCGCCTGTGGCTCAAGCAGCTAAGGCGCCAGCCACATACACCTGAGCTGGCGGGTTCGAATCCAGCCCGGCCCACCAAACAACAATGACGGCTGCAACTAAAAAATTGCTAGGCGTTGTGGTGGGTGCCTGTAGTCCTAGCTACTTGGGAGGCAGAGGCAGGAGAATTGTTTGAGCCCAGGAGTTGGAGGTTGCTGTGAGCTGTGATGGCACAGCACTCTACCCAGGGTGACAGCTTGAGGCTCTGTTTCAAAAAAAAAAAAAAAAGAACAGTCTGAGCAACACAGTGAGATTATATAGCAAATAATAATAATAATGAAATAAATAAATTAAATTGAAAAAAGAAAAAGAAAAGAAAAAAAATTAGTGAGGCATTGTACTGCATGGCTATAACTCCAGCTACTTGGGAGAGTGAGGCAGGAGATTGCTTGAGCCTGGGAAGTCGAGGTTGCAGTGAGCCATAATGGTGCCACTGCACTGTAAAAGAGCAAGAGACCACCCCTCAAGAATTATGATTGTAGTTATCACTATAAAGTATAATTTCTCACACTTAAAACCAACTAAATGATAAATTTACTCATAATTCTCCAAACTATTTAGATATAGTGCTAAAGAATCCTTCTGTTCTGTAATAAGGAACAGAAGAGTATTTAAACCTTAATCTTGAGATAGCCCCTCCTTAAGAAAGAAAAAGAAAATAATAATTAGACAAGATAATGACTAGGTATCAATTCTTGTTGGCAGGAAAATTATTTGAAAGATAGAGATTTTGGGTAGTTAACCTTGTTATTTTTAAATTTGCATTAGTCTGGCTATCTCTGATCCAGGCATGTAGACCTGTGCCTAACTTATGAGATAAAATAATTTTCAAAAAGTAATGTAAAATATGTTTAAATTTAATTCTTCATGATTGAGATGAGAATATAGATGTGTTCCAGGTGAAGTAAACCAGTAGAAGCTGGGATGCCAAATGTTCTTGTGATGAGTTTATCCAAAAGAATAATTAATTCAGTGTTTCTGGCTGTTACCCTTTTAACTGTGAATAGAATCTATATTTCTTTCTTTTATTTTCTTTTCTTTTTTTTTGTAGTTGTTTTTGGCCAGGGCCTGTTTTGAACCCACCACCTCCAGTATATGGGGCCGGCACCCTATTCCTTTGGGCCACAGGCACCTCCCGCACCTATATTTCCTTAAATAACTTTCTTTTAATTCCTTGTTTCATGCATTAAAAAATAATCTTTTACCTATCTTTATAAAAGCTATATTGTAAAGTGTCCTTAAGCATAACTATTCCAAAGTAAAAGTAACACAATGTCCTTCAAAAGTAAAATAGATTCATAAAATGCAGCTTATTTTCAAGTGGAATTCTATACAGAAATAATAATAAATAAATACACCACAAGAATGATAATCATTAATATTCTGAGTAAAAGAAGCAATATTTATCTAAATATGTTGCAGAACTCATATAATTTGGGAATGTAAGACAGTAATTATTAATTATTGGATAAAGAAGATGGCTTTACATTGAATTTACACAAATAGGGTCTAGTGCATTAGATGCTAGTGGAAAATAAAGCTTCCAGGCAAGCTCAATGGCAAAGACTCTAAACATAGCCAGGCATTGTGGCTGGGGCCTATAGTCAGCTACTGGGGAGGCTGAACAAGGGTATCACTTGAGCCGAAGAGTTTGAGGTTGCTGTGAGCTATGATACCACAGCACTCTACTGAGGGCAACAAAGTGAGACTCTCTGTCCAAAAAAAAAGAAAAAAAAAAGATATTAGCCTAGGCAGAGAATTCTTAAACAAGACTCCAAAAGCAATCACAATAGCCACGATAAATAAATGGGACTTGATCAATTTAAAAAGCTTCTACACAGCTGAAGACACAATTAAAAACTTCCCAACAAATAAAAGCCAGAGGCCAGAGGGTTTTTTTTTTTTTGCAGTTTTTGGCCAGGGCTAGGTTTGAATCCACCACCTCCAGCATATGGGGCCAGGGCCCTACTCCTTTGAGCCACAGGCACTGCCCAGGCCAGGTTTTAATGATGAACTTTATCAAACACTTAAAGAATTATCATTAGTCTACTTGTAGTACTCATACATGTATCCAAAATAAATAAATAAATACATAAATAAAACTGGTGTGGAAACTTCCCTAATATTCTGTCGGGCTAGTTAGTATTGCCATATATCAAAACCTGACAAATACATCACAAGAAATAAAAATTACAGACCCATGTCAGGAATATAGATTTCACATTCCCCAACTAAATACAACTGGATACGTACATGCAAAATTTAAGTTGTACCTCTACTTCACACCAAACTCAAAATTTAACTCAAAATGAATCACAGACTTAAGTATATGTGATAACTTATAAAACTCTTAGAAGACAGAAGTTGAAATCTTCATATCCTTGGATTAGGCAATAGTTTTTTAGATATCATGATAAAACACAAATAAAAAAAGTAGGTAAAATGGGTATCATCAAAATTAAAAAAAAATTGTGCTTTAAAGAATGACATTGGCTCAGCGCCTGTGGCTCAATCAGCTAAGGCGCCAGCCACGTACACCTAAGGTGGTGGGTTCGAATCCCCAGCCCAGGCCCACCAAACAACAAAGATGGCTGCAACCAAAAAATGGCCGGGCGTTGTGGTGGGTGCCTGTAGTCCCAGCTACTTGGGAGGCGGAGGCAGGAGACTCACTTGAGCCCAGGAGTTGGAGGTTGCTATGAGCTGTGATGCCATGGCACTTTACCCAGGGGGATAGCTTGAGGCTCCGTCACAAAAAAAAAAAAAAGAATGGCATCAAGGAACTTAAAGGAAACTTACAGAATGGGAGAAATATTTGTAAATTAAATATTTAATAAGGGTTTGTACGACCTCTTGTACTATAACCTTGTATTTGGTAAATAAGACATATTTAAAAATTATACCTCAAAAATAAAAAAAAAGATAAATCATTTTAAAGATGAAGAATTTGACTAAACCATTTTCCAGAGATAGTATATAGTGGCTAGTCAGCACACAAAGATGCTCTACATCATTAGTAATTAGGAAAATGCAAACCAAAGCCATAATGAGCTACCACTTCATATCCGCTAGAATTACATATATAAAGAGACAATAACAAGTCTAGATGAAGTTGTTGAGAAATGAGGAGACTTACACATTGCTGGAGCATTTATGCAGCCATTTTAGCAAAAAGTTTAGCTGTTCATGAAAATATCAAACATAGATTTACTCAGACATTATTACACTTCTTGCAATATATCCACAAACACTGAAAATTTATCTGCATATGACATGGACAGAAATAGCCGCATTATTCAAAATAGCATAATCAACAGAAATAATGCAATTGTCTATGAAGTGATGAATAAACAAAATATGGCATATGCATACATGAAATTGTATCAGGCAATAAAAAGATATGAAATATATATTTATATATTTCAGTTTTTGGTTGGGGCCAGGTTAGAACCCACCACCTATGGTATATGGGGCTGGTGCCCTACTCCTTTGAGCCACAGATGCCATCCAAGAGATGAAATATTATTTGCTATGATGGCATGGTTGATCCTTAGAAGCATGTATAAGTGAAAAGAGTCAGATATAGAGGTCAAATATTATATTATTCCATTTACAATTTATTTGGAATTTCCAGAATAAGCAGATTCATCAAGAGTATACAGATTGAAGTTTGTAAGGGCCTGGCAGGGAATGGGAATGTGGGTGATTTCTATTGTGTAGGGCTTTTGTGGAGTGATGATGTAGAGAGCAGGCACAGCCTGGGGAACATTCAGAGAATGAACCCCCAACTGCTTCTCCTCATTGGAAAACAGCCATTTTCCTTTCTTCATATTCCCTTTGTCAGAAGTCATATAGCCCTTTCTTTGTTTAGTTAACTATGCAGAGATCCTTGAGATCTCTCCCTTCTTTCTCCTTGTCATGTGCTAATGAAGTTGAGCAGAAACCATTAACAAGATGGTTTGTCTTTGTTAAAGTCATTTAAATTTTCCTATTGTACTGTAAGACCAAAACTATGTCTTTTGTTTATGATATTTCCCTATTTTGTCTATGCTACTTCCCCCTGGACAACCCTGTAGAGATAGCATAAAATAAAGCTGATTTTGTGCTTTGGGGCTGGCTGTAGCCATCACGCAGTTAGTCCTCCCAGACCCATCCTTTGTTTCCCTATCTTCTCTTGTGCTGTATTTTCCTCATTCTCCACCAGTTCCACTCTGCTTTGCTCCCCTTTCTGCACCAGTTCACGACATGTTACCTAGTGATGCTCTTTGCACAATTCAGTGGATGTATTAATGTACAAAGAACAGTACACTTTAAAAGGGTGAATGTTACGCTATGTAAATTAAGTTGAGTAAAGCTGTTATTATAAAAATTCTACAATCATTGGCCTATGTAAAGTGCAGTAATTTATTTTAAATTTATTTTAAATATATTTTAAAAAATATATTTTTTCCTGGTCACATTAAATTTAGACAATTTAGAATAATCTTTTAGAAAATGTCATTTACATATTTGTGTACTGTTCAATCAGTGCACATAAAGATTTCTCTGAGATTTCAGGTTGTATCTCCCCCTCTTTGGGTCTAGGATCCATCTCCTTGAGTTTGTTATTGCCAAAGACACAACTTCTGGCTTATTTTATATCTCAGCATGTCATAAAAAGGTAGGAATGTTATTATTTCTCACAAGGCTATTTCTCTTAGGAATCTGTTTTTATTGTGGCAGTACTGATCTTCCTACTTTGCTGTTCATGAATACCATTTATATAATCTTGATGGCATCATTACTCTTGATGGTACATCATCTATCTTCCCTCCCGTGAATACTGGCTTCCAATGATTCTATCAAAGAAAGCTTCTTTGCTCTTTTGGTGACAACCCCAAAATTCTTACTCAGAGTATGTTGGAAAACATGAGAAATATATTTTTTCCTGGTCACATTAAATTTTTGTAATTGGAATTTTATAATGTAAATATAAAACATTGAAACATTTGTCCGATGAAAACATAGGTCCTAATCATTGCATTCTAAAATGCAAACTTTTCCTAGTGTTAAAGGTTTCCTCTATCTGGTACAGGAGGACACAGAGAGTAAACTCCTCCTACCACCAGCCTGCTAGCTACCCTTGAGGGCTATGGTCAAAAGACAGTACTGGGGTGGGAATGCGGCAACATCAACAGGTGAGAATTGACTGACCAGCAGGAGCTGCTGCATGAGCCCATGCCTATAGCTCAAGTGCAAGAATAGTTAGTGGCTCAGATCCATGAACTCATCTGGTGTCCAACATAAGTGAGAATAACCTAAACTCAGCATGATTGTAACATGCTGGCAGTCCAACTTTATGTTATCACACAGAAGAAATACCATGTCAGTCAGAGATGATTCACTTGTCAGGCTGTGGAGGGGTCTAAGGGTGAAACTGTAGGTACTGCTGTAGAGCCTGTTGAGTACTCAGTCAGCTACACATGTGGGGTCAGGGATCTACAGGTATGAAAGGCATCTCCAGAGGCTGAAATGCTGACGGGGTCTCACATAGTTTTGGTGTGAGATTCGAACATTCCGCCTTCATGGCAAGGTCAGCTCTGTTCTCTCTCTGGCTCTGAAGGGGGACTTAGAAAATTCGAGAAAAGCAATCCAAAGAGCAGGGTCTAGGACAGGATTCTTGCTTGGGTCTACAGGCAATGTTGTTTGAAGTATAAGTATCCAAATAAGTCCTGATGTGGCTCTTTTCGTCCTTTACTAGTCTTTGGTGTAGAGGAAAAATTATTTCAAGCGCTGGCCAAGGAAATGTATAACTAACATTTTAAGAGCAAGGTTTACGGTGTCTGTGATTCAGATGATAAAGCTCCCCTCTGAATGTTCTCTGTGTTTGCTGCCTCATCTGTTTTAGAATAGGCAGAGTGATAGGGTGAGATTTTAGCATGAAATACAAGGTTTTTCACCTTTTTGTTTTTAGGTTAAGGATTACTTTGTTCAATGATTCATTTATCCAGTAAATATACATATATACTAAAAAATACTTACTGGAATAAAATAAGTCTATGTAGATCTAACTCAGCTGTAGCATACAGTGCGAATAAATTCCACAATGTATAAATCTATACCTTGCATACATTCCTAAAGTCTCTCTTTGGGCATTAAACTGTACGTTAAGAATCTCAACATTTAGGAAAAGTTGTGATCTGTTTTTTATTTTCCCTCAGCAAATGACAAATGGAATTGTTTCCCTCAGTATGTAGATTTTTCTTTATTTCCTTGTATTTTTTATCCCTGTCTTGCCAGTGTTTAGAAGGAGTGACCTCTCCGTATCAATTTAACCTCAAAACTGCTTTTAATTTATATTTGAAATAATTAAAAGTGCTATTATCTGATAAATTATATTTCTTTCCCCTGCCAGTCCTCTGAACCTTTAGTTCCTATCAACATATGTTTACCTAAAAACATACGTTACCTGGTAACCAGGGTAGTGTTAAATTAAAATGCCTTATTTTTTCTTGTTTCTATGTCAGCTTCTCTATACACATCGCTTCCTAATAAATGCAGAATTTAATAAACTCTGACTTATGTTGAAGACCCCTAGACACATGCTGCTTTTCACATACTGCCTATTGGAGGGGAAAACAACCCTTTATTTACTTCTTACAAAATTATTCAATCCTAACAACAGAAGATATAGAAAATAGTTCCTGTAATGCAAAAGTAATTTTCAAAATGTTTGGAATATTTATTCTGAGTAGCATCTCTCCATTTGGGCTTTGGGGAAGGATATTAACAAATGGAAACCTAAAGAAGTCAGAATTGGTGATAATAAAAACAAAATCTTCCTATTGAGTTGTGAGATTTATTTCAATGTATTAGAGATGAATAAGAATGAAGAAGATAGAGGAGGAGAACAATAGTGACTTTTAGGTTTAACTCTATGAATAATTTTTTCCTCAATTTAGAGCCCAATATTGATTGAATCTTAATGCACAGCAGACCCTATGCTGCGTGGGGAACACAGTATCGCCATGAATATCCTAGTACAAAGCACAAAAAATATTACCGAAAGATAAAAACTCACACGGATTACAATTTCAAATAGAAGTGAACCTTTGACAAATTTCACAATCCTTGTTTGGAAGCATCTAACATAGCTCCTACACTACTGTAATCTGAGCCTAAAAATTTTTCATTAAATGTCAACTAAGAGTTGAAACTTGGTTGGTAACAAGAGGATACCACAGTACAAGGGAAGGTGGAAGATTATTAGGTTACAGGTAATGGAAAGGACTAGGATATGATTTCAGAAGTGGGTAAAATGAGTGGAAGGTTGGTTGTAGCAGTGAAAACCCAGGATGATTGATGGCTGCCACTAAAGTGAAGGTGAATATCATTTTCTAGAGACTTCAGTAAGGCTGATGACATACACACCTAATCACCTCCATCTCCTGATACTCAGAACCTTTTGTATCTCCTCTCCTTGAGTGTTAACAGGACCTGTAAATTGCTTCTAACCAAGAAAATGCAGCAAAGATGTCAAGAGCATGATTAAGTTACATGCAAGGTCAGATACCTAAGTTTGGGAACTCACCCTAGAAAAATCGTTACATGCCTCATTGTTGAATATTGTTAAAATCACCTTTGGGGTACTCCCCTGGGAAGCTATGCTTTGATGCCAGCACCGAGACTTCAAAGCAAATTTGGAGCTCTTTCTAAAATGGTCATCAAAGCTGTCGTCACAGGAGTCCTGACAATTAAATCTGTGAACTATCTTAGAAAAAATGTTAAATACCTCGTTGCTGAATATAACTATGGTCACCTTCAGTGTGCTCCCCTTGGCCATCTGGTGACCATAGTGATATTCAACAATGAGGTATCTAGCACTTTTTCTAGGATGTGTTTGCAAACTTAATTGTCCAACCTCGTGCATGTTTAGCCTTTAATACATTTTCTTGGTTTCTGGCTTTCTTGAAACAAACTGCCATGTTTTAAACTGCTATATGAAGAAGTTCTTGCTCCATGGCAAGGAACTCACAGTGGTCTCTAACTGACAACCAGAAAAAAACTGAGGCCTTCAGTTCTGCAATCCATAAAGAACTGGATTCTTTCAGCAATCATGTGAACTTGGAAGCAGACTCTTCCCCACTCAAGACCTGAGATGACACTGCAGCCCTTTGATTCCGGTGTTTGGGAGAACCTGAAGCAGGGAGCTCAGCCAAGCTGTTCCTGAATTTCTGACCCCTGAGAGAGTAAGACAGAACCATGTGCTGTTTTAAGCCACTAATTTCATGACATTTCATTAGGCAGTATTTGGTAACTAATATAGAAAGTAAGAATTAAGTGGGTGACAAATAAAAAAAGGTGAATATGTTCATAGCATATTACTAACATGTCTTTTGATCTTGGATAAAATCTACTTCTTTAATCTTTGATTCTTCACTATTATACTACACACAATGACATCTTAGGGTAATGAAATATTGTTTTTAGATTAACAATAGTTTGTGACGTAAACTTACTTTTAAATAAGTTTTAAGAAACCTACATCAATACAAGGTATTAAGTACACACGGTTGGCATCACCATCATAATTATTATGTAATATATTTATGGAAACCATATGTTTTAATATAGGTGTCGAGCTAGTATGTACATAAGTACAAGACACCTAGAACATTGGTTGGATCTTGTGGTATAATAGCTAATATTCTTAGTTCCGAGGAATAGAAGTATATCAAAATCTGAAGACTATTAGGCAAAGCACAAACTAAAAATTGTCTCTTTATAAGGCTCACAACATCAAGCTTTTATACTTTAGCAAATACTGCACTCCTCATTATGAAGTCACATGTCACTAACATCTGCTTCCTATAAATCCCATGTGCCCATCGAAGATATTACTACTAAAAATTATCAATACAATCGCAATTTCACAAAATGTTTATTATCTCTAGTAAAACCACTGCGCGCTTATTACCATTTCACAGTTTAAGGTTAAGCAGCATTTACTGATTTTGCTATTAGGGTGATTTAATGGCATGTCAAATCCCTGGAATGGTAAAATACCTTCAGGTACACAGTATCTTTTATCCACAAATCCTTCCTATTTACAGTTATCAAAACACATCATTACAAGCAAAAGGCAGGGAGATAGAAGAGAACAAATACATGCATTATTCATCAGCTGTTTCTCTCTTCTGCTAGCTTTCTCAAAACCTTCTTTTCTTTGGGCGATGCCCAGAAGCATGCATTTAGATTAGTTTATTAACAAGATCATTAATCAGGAATCCATGTTCTAAGACATCTTGTTGAACAGGAAAAAATTAAAAGATGCCGATAGGAAGTTCTGAAATCTAATATGGTTGCAATGCATCAGTCATTACCTGACTCATGATTTATTAATTGAATAATTCAGAAAATAAAAAGCAATGTGCTTATAATTATATACTTTATAAGCCAAAATACATATTCTTAAACATCATAAAGCTCTGCATATGTCCTTGATAGGAAAAAAATAGCAGTTTCATTGACATTTCAAAAGGATTTTTCTATTTATGAGAATTCTCTGTCTTATTAAAGATTGACATCTGAGGGTAGGAAGTTGTTTCAAGCTTATTTTATGGATGAAAAAAACTGAGGTCAAGACATTCACCTAAGATTGGAAAGGACTGTGAGTCCCATTTTCTGCTTGATAACAATGATCTTTTCTCAATCACTATGTTAGATTGTCTTCTTACTTGAAAACCAGTGACTTGTGGTCAGAAAGAATACAGGTTTTGTAAATCTCAGTTTCCATTTCTGTAGGTTAAAACGTCTAGATAACAGTATTGGAATGAAAATCATTAGACTTAAGAGATTTCAGAAAACATACACATTTAAATATTAGTATTACTAATAATATAGTCCTAATATTATAATAATTGAATAACAATCTTCACTATGACTATTCCATTCTGTAGCATATAAAACTTACGTCAAAACTAGTCCCTTAAAAGATATGAAAGTTTTGGATTTATGGATCAGTTCTTATCATAATTCGCCTTCAAATTCACAGCTTTGGTTCCAATAAAATATGGAAATGATTAGAATCCAACAAATATATTTGTTCTACAAATGTTGTACTATTACATTCTCTACATTAGGTATGTTATCTGGGTACTGAAGTTACACAGTATACATAAATCATCTGAGTCTGGGTAACCCTGGGAATGTGGGGGAATGCAAAAATCTCTTCCTGCTTTTAAGAAAGAAATATAATTGGCTCAATTGGCTAAGCCGCCAGCCACATACACCTAAGGTGGCGGGTTCGAATCCCCAGCCCGGGCCCGCCAAACAACAATGATGGCTGCAACCAAAAAATGGCCGGGCGTTGTGGCGGGCGCCTGTGGTCCCAGCTACTTGGGAGGCTGAGGCAGGAGACT
>CAUYQV010065783.1:0-41931 GCA_963574575.1 Galagoides demidoff | reverse complement strand
GTACTCACCGTGATCAGTGGTTGGGGGAGGTACTCACCGTGATCAGTGGTTGGGGGAGGTACTCACCGTGGTCAGTGGTTGGGGGAGGTACTCACCTTGATCAGTGGTTGGGGGAGGTACTCACTGTGATCAGTGGTTGGGGAGGTACTCACTGTGATCAGTGGTTGGTAGAAGTACTCACTGTGATCAGTGGTTGGGGGAGGTACTCACCATGATCAGTGGTTGGGGGAGGTACACACCGTGATCAGTGGTTGGGGGAGGTACTCACCGTGATCAGTGCTTGGGGGAGGTACACACCGTGATCAGTGGTTGGGGGAGGTACTCACCGTGATCAGTGGTTGGGGGAGGTACTCACCGTGATCAGTGGTTGGGGGAGGTACTCATCGTGATCAGTGGTTGGGGAGGTACTCATCGTGATCAGTGGTTGGGGAGGTACTCACCGTGATCAGTGGTTGGGGGAGGTACTCACCGTGATCAAAGGTTGGGGGAGGTACACACTGTGATTATGTTTCCAAAGGTTCAGTGGTTGTTTTGTGGCAGGCACTGCCAAATTAATCTATATGTATAACACAAAAGCACAATCCATTAAAGAAAAATTTATAAATGAGACTTGTCAAAATTTTAAAAATTTTCTTCTTCAAAAGATACTGTTGATATGAGAAGACAAATCACAGACTGGGAAAAACGTTTGCAAGTGATAGATCTGAAAAAAGAATTTCTTCAGATACTCTCCAGATTCATTTATAAAAGGGAAAGCTGGCACATAATAAAACTGAGTAAAAATATTTGAATAGACACTTAACCAAAGAAGACAAATGAGTGACCAATAAGTTAATGTGAAATGTTCAATGTCATTGTACATTAGGGAAATGAAAATTCAAAGAAACAATGAAATATACTACACATCTACAGAAGTCGCTAAGGTTTAACTCTGACCACACCATGTGCTGACAGAGAGGTGGAGGAGGTGGAAATCTCATAGGCTACTGATAGAAAGGAACAATATTTGGAAAACATCAGGAGGGTCTCTTAAAAAGTTAAACACGCACTGGCCTGTAATCCCTCCATCCCACTTTGACCAAAGATAAAACAAAAGCACGTCTGTTCATTCAAAGATTTGTATGTGAATCTTCACAGCAGCTTTCATGGCAAATGCCCATAACTGCAGACACCAAGTGTCTATCAGGAAGTGAGTAGAGAAATGAATTTTGTTTCATCCATAAAATGGAATGCTACTCAGCAATGAGAAAGTGGATGAACTGTTGAGGCATGTGACAGTAGGGCTTAATCTCAAAATGACTATCGATGGAAAGACAAAAAAAGCACCTACTGTTAGAATTCCATTTGTATAAAATTGTGGAAAATGTCAGGAAGCAAATCGGGGCTGCCTCATGAGGGGAATGTTCGTGGGTGACAGAGGTGGATACTTACATCAGAACAAGTGTGTCCGATTCATTATGTGCTAGCTACACATCAGTACTTCTGGAAGAGAAAACAAAGATGGGTAGCCCAACACAAAGATGTATAAAATGTTTGAATAGATACTTCATTAAAAAGATATATGAATGATGAATGAGAGCATCAAAGGTGTTTAACATCTTTATTAAGGAATGCAGTATAAAACCATGAACAGCGACCATGTCATTTCACTAGATTGGTTAAAAACAAATTTGTTAACACCAAGTCTTGATGTGGACACAGAGTAGTAGAAACTATCAGATCAGTGGGAGCACGAACTATCACGGCTGTCTGGTGATTTTTCTAAGGTCGAGTACATTGCGCTTGGCTGGCAGCCCCACCCTTCCTACCCAAGAGGAAGGACAGTGCTAGGGGTGCTGGTGCCCGATGGCTTATGGTGGCTCCATCCCAAACTGGAAACTGGCCAGACATGGGTCTCCTCCTAGCCCTGTCTCTGAGAAGGGCCCCTGAGACTTTGCAGGGACATAGTGCCCTCCCTGTCTTCTGCTTGGTCATGCCCAGGAGTAGCACATGCACACCACAGAGCCATGAGGACCATAGCCACAGCCTGCCACGAGCCTCGTGCAGTCTGCTCATTTCACTAGAAGCAGAAGAGAAGGTCTTGCTCATGCCATTTCCACTGGCCTCTGGTGGGAGGCTGAGTGCTGGTGGCAGGGCTGCTCCCAGGGTTTGGGGTTACTGCGTGCTGGCCACTGCTGCTAGGTGTGCCGCCCGTTTCCCTACCAGGCAGCACTTACTTTCCCTACTTCCCACTCCTGAACACTCTGAGTGAGTGACAGGCAACACCTTCCTGCTGGGCAACTATGCCCTCTGGGAGCCTGTGTCCTCACCAGCTCCCCGGTGCTCCGGAGCAAACCAGCTCACTCACTGCCTGTACAGCCGGTGGGCTCAGTGTCTGAGCTGTGGCAGGCACAGAGGGACAGTGTGTAGACCTCAAAGTGTGACCCCCTCCTTATTTGCAGTAGGGTCCCCAAAGTGTCTCTACCCCAGCCCCTCTTCCTAGTCCCTCGCTGCTTTCTCCTGCAGGGTGGGTGGAGGCCCAGGGCTGTGCTGAGACAAGGCTGTGTGCAGAGTACGCAGGGGCCGAGCCTGTGAGAACTGTGCTTTCACCATGCTTCTCCTTAGTGTGGAGTTCTGTGTGGGCAGAAGATGTTCTTTGTATTCTCTTTATTTTTTATTTAACTTCTTAGGTCACTATGTGTAGGACACCTCTTTGGTGTTCTGTGGTGGTGGTAGTTGCTTTTCCCAGCTGGATTCATTTTTTAAAATTTCTAAGTATTAGGATGCACATGTTTTTGCTGTCTGGAGCTCTTCTGTAAGGCTTAGAGCCACAGGTGCCTGTCCCCCAAATACCGCCCCTTGTACCCCTTAGGTGGGTTTTGCCCCTCCACTCCCTGCGTTGATTTCCAGTGACTTTTCCTCTGCTCTGTGCATGTGTGAGCCCCTCAGTTAGTTCCAATTTTTAGACGTGTGGTGTTCATTTCTGTATTCTTGAGATAATTCGCTTAGAATGATGGTCTTCAGTTCCATCCAAATGGTTTCAGAGGTCACTGGGTGGACGCAGAAAACCAAGCAACAGTGTCACTGCCTAAGGACTTCCTGCACTCTCTGAAGACTTGTGTCACATCAGGGCAAGAAGGTCCCTAGAGGCCATTCATCCTGTCACTTTACAAATAGGAAACTGAGGCTGAGAAAGGTGAGTAAAACGCTCACTTTCAAACCCTGAGATGGTGGCAGAGCTGAAATCAGAATTCCAGAATTCTTACTCAGCTTTACCTTATTTTTGGTTAAAGCCAAAAACCAGGGTACCCACTTTCTCTTCTCCCAGCTCAGTGGGTACAGGCTCCGTCATCTCCACCAGTTGCACTGTCTGCAGTGCGGCCTGAAGCTGCCAGCCCAGCTCTGCCCCTCCCTCCCAGTTATCTGGTCTCATCTGCAGAATGTGGGCATGTGTGTCTGTGCCACGGAGCTACTTCTGTGAGGGTTACAAATAATCAAAACATCTAAAGTCAGACGCTGCCTGGTCTGATGCTCAGTCCTTCTGAGACAGGTGAGACTCTTGTCCTCCTGCTCTCAGGGCTCGTGTGGACTGGGGAGAGAGGTGGGGGCCCTACAGCTCTCTGGTGTCATGCCCCATGCTCTCCATCTGCCATGCATGAGGCTGTCAGGCTCGGCTGTGGGAAAGGCCATACTGAAGACCAGAGTCTCCCCTAGCAGGACTGCTGGGGCAGAGGGACAGGGCGAGCGGGGCGGGAGCAGAAGCATCTGCCTTGAGGTGTCATTTGTCTCTTCAGAATAATCCCAAATAAGCGGAATGCATTATCACTTGCTGATTTCCATAACTTAATGTCCATGCCTCAGACTCTATGCTTTGTTGGTCCTATGGATTAGAATTTAACTCTTCTCCAGTCTCATAGTTGCTGTGACTTTGTAAGAACCATGCGGCTGATTTTCCTCACCGGAGGCTCCAAGTCTCCCCTTGGGTGGCAGAGACAACACCACCAACACCAGCACTGGACTCCTCTGCTTCTGTCCTGGTGGCAGCCCATTAGCAAGAATGAGACCCCACCCTTTCCCCTGCTTGTGGGTGGGCCTGAATTACTACTGTCTGTTGAAACTTTCCACCATGTGAAGACAGAGAGAGAGAGAGAGAGAGAAGAGAAACAGGCAGAGAATGACCAAGTCGCCAGAGTCATCTTCGTGGGCAGAGCATGGAAGGGCACTGTGGAGTGGCTTCAGCTCCACCCTAATGAGCAGGGATGGAGTGCTCCTGAGACCACTGCCTCCGCTCCCAGGCCTGGCCGCCTCCCGTGGCACTGTGGACTGCCTCATTAGGAAGCCCATGGACAGCCGCACTGCTGTGTTTTGTCAGCTGGCAGCAACCGCGTCCTGATCAGTGAGCCTGTCAACGGTGCCTTCAGGCTGTGAGACCAATGGAGAAAACGTGTGTTATGTGGTCAAAAGATGTTCCAATTTGGGTTTCCTAATTTGTTTTGGATCCTTGGTGCAAGAGAATATCTGATGAGCCTGTGACCAGTGCACAGACAAAAGTCTCATCCACTCTGTGTCTCCTGGCATGTGGGACTCCCAGGACCTTAGGCCATTCTGTCATCTGAATTCATAATTGTGCAGTCTGGGATTGGGTGGGCTTCCAGGGGAGGCATGTCAAAGGAGGGAGGCCTGACGCTCAGCCCCAGGAAAGCTGGGAACATGAGCACCACGTCCTCTCTCCCTGGCAGGCTGCAGATCTGAAGCAGGAGGTGGCTGCGTGGAGTGTATGTGCTGACCCCAGAGGCTGCTCTGGTTTCCCCCCACTGACATTCATCACTTTCTTCCAAAACCAGGATTGCTTTTCTGAGCCTCTTAATTAAAGTTATTAATGACTATGGCAGGGGTCCTCAAAAATTTTTAAACAGGGGGCCAATTCACTGTCCCTCAGACTGTTGGAGGGCCGGACTGTGGGCCCTGGGATGAATCAGCTGCTAAGTAGGATAGGCTGCGGTAGCAAAAACACCTGGCAGGCGGGATAAATGTCCTAGGTGGGCCGCGTGTGGCCCGCGGGCAGTAGTTTGAGGATGCCTGGTCTATGGTGTAACTTCCGTCTCAGTCTGAGAGCTGTTTGAGGACAGGGCCATGTCTGAGTCAAACTTCCCCCATAGAATACAGTCCAGAGCGAGCTGACAGTGGTGACACTGCTGCTGGTGGTGGGGTTGGAAATGCAGTGGGTTAAGAAATATGCCTAAATCTCAGTTTAAGAGACTTAAGCTTAACTCTCAGCAAACTTTGGCAGTGGTTCACAAATGCTTCACACAGACAAAGTGGTCCATGCCCAGGACGCCCTGAGATTTGTTTTACTCACAGCTTGAAGACTTCATGTATCAGAAGTGCCCATACTGCATGTTGGAAGTTGGTCTGTATTCATGCTTTTAGGTTGCTTAATTTCTAGATTTGGGGAGCTCCAGCCTTAAAAATTACTCAGCATTCTCTCAGGAAACCCCACATCACAGGCATGTCTAATTGAGACTTAAAACATCTTTAAAGTAGGGTGAGGGGTGAAAGTGAGTCACAGAATTTTAAACTCAGAGCTGAGAGTAAAGAAAACAGAATTGGACGGCTTTACCCCCACTGAGCTATGGCTTTCTTAACTTCTTTTAAGAAACTGAAAGTGTAAGAACCAAGATCAACAACAGTTCTGGTAGGAGCAGCAGCTGTTACACTGCTGTGCTGGCACTCATGTTACCACACCTGCTTTCAGATGACCCGCAGGTCACAGAACTCACCAAAGCAGAGACCACTAAGCTTGTTGTAGTGCAGGTGGACTCCAGAGTCTAGCACCACCTGTGTGTAGACGTGGACTCCCAAAAGAACCAGTCGCCTTGAGACCACTTTCCTCACTGCTCATCTTCAACTTCCAGGCCCTCTTGGTTGCAGGAAGCCCACCTCACCTTGAGGACACACACCACAGCATTCGGGGTCGTTCATGAACCCCTCAGGTGACTGGTGAAAGCTAATGGTCACTGTTATTTCTCTGCTTGTGCTAACTACTAAAATATTCTTTTTCCTCTTCACCTTAATTTGATTCAGAGCATAAACAATCTGTTTTTGTCACCTGCAAAAATCATGTTCTGCTGTGATTTGTGATGCAGTCGTGTTGGGCCGGTGTGTCCTGTACCCGCAGCTCCTCGGCTCAGCCTTAATTGAAGGCCCTTTGAGAGGAAGTGCTGGGTCGGGCTGCACCGCGGCAGAAAGCAGAGATGCTTGTGGCACCTTAATGAGGCATTTGGACGCGGGTCCCAGCCCCCGGCGTGGCGGCCTGGCCAGGTGTTCAGAGACAGCCCTTCTGAGAGGAAGTTTGGGCTGAGTTAAGATTGACATTTACACCCAATTTGTGGGAAATTGCTGGAGGGCTGTTTGTGTGGCAGCATTTTCTCGCCCACCCTCTCCTCACCTCCAGCTTACTTTCTATTTTGTAATGGAAGAACAGTTGATTTTAGCTAGTCCTAGGACAAAGTTAAATGATTTAGATAATAGCTAAAGTCATATCATGTTAGAGATAATATTAAAAAAACCTTAGAGTTAACATCCATTTTCTTTCTTTGACGGAAGAAAATTGCATCTCAAAAGGTTCAGTGATTTTTCCCAAGTTCATGCATGAGAACATATTAGAACCCACATCAACCTGTTCCCTGGCTTCCTGCTTGCTACCTACTATCTGTGTACTTTTGGAAATGGCCAGACTTGGGGGTCTGAACCACTTTCTTTATTCAGTGAAGCTTCACACCTCACCCAGAGCCATGGTGGGCACCCCACACACTGGACATGGGTCACGTGTCCCACAGAAGCACAGGTGCAGGATGTGAATGGGCAGAATTTTAAAAATCCAGGTCCACAGGCCTGGCCCACACTGCCCGACAGTGCCTGCAGGTTCCTCAGCCTCTGTGAAGGCCTCAAAGTTGGAAATTGCTGTTGTTACTCAGGAAATTCTGAAGGAGCCAAAGTCAGAGGCAGAACATTGTGAGTTTTAATAATTTTACCACTGTCCCGGAGGTAGGACAGCATCTGGGCCTGCATTTATCTCATGGCAGAAACAAATGGTGAGGAAAACACATGTTCCTGGGAACACTCAAGACATATGTGAGGGGTAAACAGGAAAAGCTCCGTGTCAGCCAGGACTTGGATCAGCACGTGACATTGGGGTGTCATCAAGCCAGAGCCCTGGCACGGTCCCTGTGCACCACACGGCAGTTAAAACAGTGGCATATAAAAAGTCTCAGATAGTCAGAAAAGGAGCTGGAGTGAACTAAAGACGACCTGGAGCCTCCAGGAAGGTGGCTGAGGAGCAGACGCAGCAGGGGGCCATGCACGTTGGGTTATGACAAACGCCAGTGCAGGAAGAGGATGGCAGTCGTGTGTGAGACACTCAGCACCGTTGGCCATCAGGGAGTGAAAAACCACGGAGCATGTCACTTCTCAACCACCAGGATGACCATGACAAAAAAGGGTGAAAAATACTAAGTCTGGGCAAGGGTGTGGACGAGTTAGAATCCTCATCTGTTACTGGTGGGCTGTGAAAGCCAGCGCCGTGTGGTCGGCAGCCTCACACCAGACACTGTGGCCTCACCAGTTACCCAGCAGCATGCGTCCTGGGAGAGCTGAGGTGCATCTACCCCGAGACTCCCACGTGACTGCTCAGAGCAGCTCTGTTCAAAACAGCCCCAAATGGGAACAACCCAAATGCCTTCCAGCTGATCAGTGACTGAACAAAATGTGGTGTGAACATGCGATGGGGCCCCATTCAGCCCAGAGGGCGGGAGTCCTGACCCCTGCTGCCACGCGGACACACCTTGGGGACACTGAACTCTGTGAAACGAGCCAGACGCAGAAGGCCCATGAAATTAGACTCTGTTTAATGAAATTTCCCAAATAGGCAGACCCATAAAGATGGAAAGTCAACTGGTGTTTCCAGGGCTGGGAGGGTGGGAAGCTACAGAGATTCTTGAGGTGAGGAAAATGTTCTGGAATTAAATAGTGGTGGTCCGCACAACTCTTTGAACATACTAAAAACCGCTAAAATGGGTGAATTTCATGGCACGAATTACCTTAATAAAGCTATTATTTAAGTAGCTATATAAAACCAGCACATTGTACCCCATAAATGCATTAATGTACACAGCTATGATTTAATAAAAATAAAAAGAAGCAGCTATGGCAGTGATTTTCAACTGGTATGCCGTGAGATGATCTTAGGCTGTGAAAAAATTGTAAAGATCATTAATTAAATTATTTTCAAAGCACAGTAAGTATATTATTATTATTTTTTGTTGTTGTTCAATGTAATTTAAGTGTGCCATGGCAGTTTATAGGTTTAAGTGTGCTGTGAGATAAAAAAGGTTGAAAAGCCCTGAACTGGGGAGTGAGGTGGTGGCTGTTCAACAGAGTCAGGACATGAGCCCAGCCTGCCTGGCATTTCGGTGCCTGTGCTGAGGGTGCTGCAGCCCTGCGGCCGACCACGGAGAGGCAACTGCTGCCCTGTGTTGTTTGTTCTCTGTCTCCCAGGGTGCCGACTCCCTCCCCGAGAGCATCCTGACCTACATGGCCCGCACCTCTGCACTGACCTATCCTCCAGGGCCCCGGGCCCAGCTCCCCGAGGGCCTCCAGCTGCAGACCTTCAGCCAGGCCCAGCCTGATGAGCTCAGCCCCAAGGTGGACGGAGGCATGGACACACATCATCTGGTGGCGGCCCTTGGTGCCTACACTGCTCAGAGGCTGCCTGCGTCCTCTAGGGAGGATGACCTGGGGCCACAGCACTTCCTACATGTGCCCCCACAAGTGCCCAGGCCCCTCTCGGCCCTAGCCACCTCCCAGAAGTGGCCTCTGCCTCCAGGAGACCCCAAAGAGAAGCCTGGCACTGGTGAAGGTGAGTCAGCCCCCTGGGCCCTGCTGCCTGAGGAGGTTCCCCTTGGCTCCCTCCATGTGTGCCCCTCACCACCACCCTCTTCATCCCATCAACAACTGCGTCTCCGTCATCATCATCCCCTCCACCAGCAGTTGTGTCACCACGGTCAGTGCCACCACACTGCTGGCTACTGGTGTCCCAAGCCTCACTCTGAACAGTGTTCTCTGGGGAAAGAACGACTCAGACATGGCCCTGTCCTCAAACAGCTTTCAAACTGAGATGGAAGTTACGTCATAGACATTAATCACTATAATTAAGAGTTTACTAGTAGAGAAGCTCAGAAAAGCAATCCTGGTCTTTGTGAGGGTCTTTGCGATGTGCTTCCCTTAGGATCTATAACAGGAGTGAGGTGGTGCAATTTCGGTGAGGAACAAGGGTTGAGGCCAGGCCGGGCCCACAGCCAGAGCTACCAAAATCATGTAGGAAAATAGACCAAGAACACGTATAGTCAGGCATCCACTGTCCTTCCCCACAGGTCTCACCTCCTGTGGCCAAACCTGTGGCTGCCTCACACTCATCCCCACCGGGATTCCCTGCCACTCTGGCACAGTGGGTATGTGGTGTGGTCCCAGGAGTGGCTGGCGTGATGGATCCACAGCTGTTAGCATCTTCCCATGAGTAGTGACCAGGCCAGGGTCAGCTGGGGCAGGTGCGGGCTCGCTGTGTCCTATGCTTGGCACACAGATGATGCTGATCTGCTCGTGCTCTGGTGGCTTCTTCCTGGAGCCTCCAGTAGGAGGATCCTGTAAACTATGGCTCTGCCTCGAGAGGGGCACAGAGTCCAGGAGCCGCAGATGATGGTTACGGTCCCTGGCTGACCCTCCCTTAGCATCGGCCCTCTCTGTTGGTCAAGCACAACTTGTTGGGAGGGGCCCCGACAGGCCTGCTTTCCGCACTCTGTCCCTTACGGCAGTTTGTGAATGGAAGGAATGGATGGTGACAGAGGGAGGGACATAGAAGCTACTGGTGCCATCCCCTCATTCCTGTTTTGGAGAAAAGGCCTAGGAGGAAACAGATTACACCCTTGGCTGAGAATCATTTGCACGTAAAACCCACCAGAGAGGGGCTGCGTTCTGGTGGGTTCTGGAGCCTTCCTTTCCTGGGTGGTTTCCTATCCAGGCTGCTTCTCCTGGGACAAACCCTGTGCTCCCCTGAGGAGTCCCGGCCACCCCTACAGCCTCCTCCACACTATTACTGCTGTCCCCAGCCCCTGGGCTCCAGCCCCAGCCGTAGGTCCCTGCAGCAGCTTACGCTCCCTGGGCCAGCCCCGTCTGCCCACCGCTTCTGCCCTCCTCTTCTCTCCCAGCCCTGTTCTATCTCCCACCCTGTCCCCCACAACTTAGAACTTCCAGTTTGGTGTCTGTGCCAGTTCCTGGGAATTGGAGGAGGTGACCATCACGTCCATCTGGGGAGCTGGTGTGTAGGCAGGGTGAGCTATACACCTCGGAATCAGCTCCCCACTCCTTAGCGCCCTCCCACTGCTCTTTACACCTGAGGTATAGGTGTGTAGGGGACATGCTCTTCCCGTACCCTGAGACCCTGCTACTTACGTCACCTCAGCACCTTTCCTGTGCTGCTGTGCTCCTGATTATCATTCTATAAAGACGTCTTCCTGACTACACGGTGCCTTAGAAAGGGCCGTGTGAGGCATCAAACACTAGATATAGTGCTGGGGAGAATTGTACCATGGTATCTGTGTGTCACCCAGAGACAGTGCGTGGTGACTCAGGGCACAGCAACTCACTTGCTGTCCCGTGGCTTCTGTGCACCCAGTACTGTTTCCTCCTCCCCTCATACCTTTAAAGCAAATCCAGGCTTGGGGAGATGTCGTCTGTTTGTGTTTCCGAATCATATTACTTACTGAAAGGGGCTCTTTTCCTACGTACAGACATAACTGCAGTTGCTTTATCACACCTAAAGCTTCATAGTGTTGTTCTGATTTTACCAAGCACCTAGTCAAGGCTCAGAGTTCCCAGGTGTCAGGTATTTTTCCATAGTTGGTTCTTCTGAAGCAGGATCCACAGATGGTTGGGTGGATCTATGCTTCCCCTTTGAACACCGGAGGTTTCTCCATCCTCAAACCAAGATCATTTGTCTTGTGGAGTTTTCCACTTGCCGTGCGATGCTGGTTGTATCCAGAGGTGTTAACTGGGTCTCTGCTCTGTATCTCCTGTGAGGAGCAGCTGGGCCCAGAGCTGTGGTCACTTGTGTTCAGTGTTTAGCAAGAAGGCTCCAGAGGGGCCTCTGTGCTCCCTGGAGGTGTATGGAGTGTGGCTGTGTCTCTGTTCAGCCGGTCTGGCAGACCTTGGTCCCACAGATAGCTCAGGTCCTCCCCACCCACCCACAGGACAGAGCACTGTCCTCACCTCAAGGACAGCCTGTGGTTGCACATTTGTGTGATTCTATGGTAGTGAGGACAGCGGACTGGGCCGCTCTCTTCACCATTTGTGTCTGGGAGGCCCACAGATGCCTGGCACAGGATTTGCTAGGTGAATGAATTCTTCCATGTAAGCGACCCAGTTGCTTCTCTTTCTTTCTTTCCTCTTTTCTTTCTCTCTCTCTTTTTTCTTTTGAAACAGAGTGAAACTCTGTCACCCAGGCTAGAGTGCCATTGTGCCAGCCTAGCTCACAGCAACCTCAAACTCATGGGTTCAAGTGATCCTCTTGCCTCAGCCTTCTGAGTAGCTGGGGCTACAGATACCCAAAACAAGGCCTGGCTAGATTTTCGATTTTTAGTAGAGACAGAGTCTCGCTCTTGTTCAGGGTGGTCTTGACCTCCCGAGCTCAAGTGATCTGCCCGTTTCAGCCTCCCAGGGATTACAGGTGTGCCCTCCTTAAATGACAGCGTTATTAGCAGCTTCACTTCCTCATTAGGAAACTGAGTCTTGAGAGGTTAAACAGAGGTACCTGACCAAGAATTTAGGTGAATTAAGAGAAAGTTGGAGCTCCTTAAGGGCCCACTGTCTAAAGCCAAATTTAGGTCGGGTACAGTGGCTCACACCTGTAACCATAGCACTCTGGGAAGCTGAGACAGGCAGATTGCTTGAGCTCAGGAGTTCAAGGCCAGCCTGAGCAAGAGAGACCCTGCCTCTACTAAAAATAGAAAAATTAGCTGGGTGTTGTGCCAGGCACCTGTAGTCCCAGCCACTAGAGAGGCTGAGGCAGGAGGATCACTTGAGCCCAGGAGTTTGAGGTTGCTATGAGCTGTGATGCTGTGGCACCCTACCCAGGATGATAAAAAAAGAAATCAGGTTTAGTTTACTGTGTTGCTCTCCTGGGCTTTGGTGGATAAAGGGTCCTCACCTCTAGGCTTCCAGCTTTCTCTGCACCTATGCCCAGCTGGTGCCGAGCCTCACGGAGACCTGAGCAGGTCAGGGAAGCTCTGCAGGGACAGTGTGATCAGGGAGGCCAAAAGGAGATGCCCCAGTGCTGGGGGTTCTGAGAGGTGCCCAGTGCAGCATCAGCCGAGTTGGGAGGGAAAAGGGTTTCACTCCCTGCAGTGCCTAGTGACAAGGAAGGAGGAGAGAAACCAGCATCCCTCTGTGAAGCTCAGCCAGGCTGCCCCAAACCCATTGTGCAGCACTGTGGGTGCTCAGCAGTGAGCAGCCCAGCCAGGCTGCTTTCCACACCACTCCCTAGAAAACTAACATCATTTGGTATGGCCTCCTCCCAGGACCCCTTGTGGGCATCAGACAGATAGACTGTGTCCATGGGGACAGAAGCCCATGTGACGATGCCAGGTGCCAACAGCCTCTCCACAGAATCCAGCCCCACCCGTAAAGGAGCAGGAGAACCTCGGGCAGGTCCAGAGGGCTTCTGTGCTGTGCCTGCTCTTCTGTTTTTTTTTTTTTTTGGCCAAATTTCTGGGGCTTGTATTTTCATAGATTTATCTAGATAGCCATTCTTAATACCCAAGGAGCAGCTGTGCCCAAACAGAAAGGGGAGCCCCCGTGATGAAGCCTCTGTGTGACCAGATAGGAAGACACCCTCTGGGTCAGGCCCACACACCCTCTGGAGGGTCAGTCCTCGGGCAGAGGTGAGGGGGCTGGGCGAGGGGCAGATGGGTCAGGCCGCTGACTTGATGCAAATGCAAAAGTCTATCTGGCAAATCTTAGAGAAGAGATTTTGTTCCTTCTTTCTTTCATTATTTACACCTTGTCTTTTTTAACGGAAGCTTTAAATAGAGTTGCAAGTAAGACCGTGTAAGGTGGGGTAATGGAAAGGATGTTGGGAAGGGCAGTGCTGCGGGATGGAGTGCAGAGCTCACCCATCCAACTTCTGGAGCTCCCCGCCACACCTACAGCCCTGCCCTGGTTGTGTCTCTGTGATTTTGCCTCTTACTGAGTCTGGGAACACACAGTGTGTGGCCCCTTCAGTGGTGCCTTCACTTTGTGATAGTATTTTAGGTCCCTTTGCAACTCTTTGTAGCTCATGTCTTTTCAGCACTGAATGGACATACCACAATTTATCTTATCCATCTTTTCACCTACAGTGGAACATCTAGTTTGTTTCTAAGTACCGTCAATTATGAATGAAGCTGCTGTAACATCTCTGTGCAGCTTTGTGTAAATAAAAGGTTTTAGCTCCTTTTGGTAAATATTAAAAAGCATAATTGTTGGATTATTGTAGCAAGAGCATGTTTAGTTCTGTAAGGAATGGAAGTGGTCATACACTGTTGTACCCCCGCCCCTCCACAGCGAGTGTTCCTGTCACTCATGCCCTTGGCAGTGCCGGCCATGTCTGTGCCCTGACTAGGTGCTCTGACAGCTGCCTGGTGGTGTCTTGCTGCATTTTCCTGGTGTCATATGATGTGGAGCATCTTTTCCTATGTCATGTGCTTATTTTCCATCTGTTTATCTTACTTGGTGAGGTGTCTGCTGTGGTCTTGGCCATTGTTTTCTTATTGTTATTTTGAAATGCTGTGTATATTATGGACTTCAGTCCTTTATCAGATAATGTCTTTCGTGAATGTTTCTCCCAGTCTGTGGCTTGTCTCTTCATTCTCGTGACAGTGTCTTTTCTAGAATAGACATTTTTAATTTTAATAAAGTCCAGCTTAGCAATTATTTTATTAATGGATCATACCTTTGATGTGATATTTAAAAAGGCTTCACCAAATCCAAGGTTTAGATTTTTTTCCTATGTTATCTTCAACGAGTTTTAATAGTTATTAAATTTACAGTTAGGTCTGTGACCCACTGAGAGTTAATTTTTGTGAAGGGTATAAGGTCTGTGTCTAGGTTCACTTTCTTTTTGAACATGAGAATATCCAGTTGTTTCGCACCATTTGTGGGAAAGACCATCTTTTCTCCATTGTATTGCCTTTGCCTTTTTGTCAAGACAGTTGACTATGTGCATCTGGGTCTGTTTCTGGTTTTTCTTTCTTGCCCCTGGATCTATCTGTTCATTTTTACCAACACCACACTGTTCTGGTCACGCTGTGGTAGGTCTTGAGACTGGGTCGTGTCCGTGCACCAACCCTGGTCTTTTCCTTCAATATTATGTTGCCTATTGTGGGCCTTTTGCCCTACATATAAACTTTAGAATAAGGTTGTCCGTATCTAGAAAATAATTTTCTGGGATTTTGGCTGGGAGTGCATTGAGTCTATCAGTCAGGTAGGGAAGAACCGATACCTTTACAACATGGAGTGTTTTGGGCACCATTCCCGGTCCTGAAAGACACGTGGGCAGTGCTGCAATCCTGATGCTGCAATCCTGAAAGATCAAAATCCTGAAAGTATAATTGTGGGGGATTATGATTTAAAAATTATTTAAAATCTATTTGTTTGTTTACATGTTTAAAGGGAGATTTTTTTGAGAAGCGTAGAAATGGGACAGAACACTTCACACCACTTTACACAGTTAACCAGCAACAATGACACACATAATTTTGCGGCAGAAGCAGGAACACTGGTGACAGCTGCCCAGGCTTGACTGTCGTGAGCAGACAGACCATCTGCACAGAGAGATGGACTGAGAAAGGGAGGCATGCAGGCGCACGTCACTGGCGGGGGTCTGTGCTCGCAGCCGCTGACCGCAGGCATCTGAAACCCCACGGCAGACACACCAAGTCTCTGGCAAGGGCTGTCAAAGTCGGTGGTGGGTCTCCACCACATATGCCAAAAAGCCTGAGAAATTTTGTCTTTCACAAATGCAGATGTACAAAAAGGACATCTCTTCATTTACTGGGGGAGTTTCAATGTTTTTATGTGGAGGAGTGGGGACGCCCAGGTATCCTCTCAGTCTGGGGCAGGGAACCTTGTGATCTGGAGCTGCTGACTAAGCTCTGGTGTTTGAAGGCCACAGCTGGAGTTCTGACATTGCAGCAGCACAGAACAGTCACCTGCTCTTAGAGAGGCCCATTCACCTTCTGACCTTGCTCTCTGGGTGCCTGGCTGGACAGTGCTGCCAACATTGAAGGTAGGTCTGCCTACCTGATCCACTCAGATTCACATGGTAATCTCTTCTGGAAACATCCAGGATAATGCTTCACCAGGTTTCTAGGGATTCCTTGATCTAGTCAAGTCCACACGTCCACTCCTTGTCAACTTGGCACCCATATGCACCTCCTTAAACCACATGGCATTTCCAAATGAAGACAGTAGCAAGGTCTTAGTTCCACCTCGTGTGATGCGTCTGTCTTCGATCATGGTTTGGGGGAGTTTGCAATCAGGAATTTTAGACTTAAAATTTGGACTTTAAGGGTGTTGGTCTTAGGAACTTTGATCTTTCAACATTTAGGACCATGGCATTTGGGACTGAGTCTCTGAGGATCATGATCCAGACCTGAGTCCTGCTGTCCATGACAATGGGATATCTCTGAGGATTATGATCCAGACCTGAGTCCTGCTGTCCATGACCGTAGGATGTCCCTGAGGACTGAGTCAGACCCGAGTCCTGCTGTCCATGACCATGGGATGTCCCTGAGGATTATGATCCAGACCCGAGTCCTGCTGTCCATGACTGTGGGATGTCCCTGAGGATTATGAGTTAGACCCAAGTCTTGCTGTCCATGACCATGGGATGTCCCTCAGGACATGATCCAGACCCGAGTCTTGCTGTCCACGACCGTGGAATGTCCACTATCTATTCAGTTCTTCTTTGATCTGTCTTGTCAGAGTGCTTCGTTTCCTCATGTGGATTTGTACATATTTTGCCTAGAGCTGTTGTCTCTCAAGACCTGATGGCATGGAGAGATTATGGAAGTCACCACAGGGTGCACCACATACGCTTTCTAAACAGTTAACTAGAATCAGAGACAAATGACATGTGGCACGTCCACTTGTAGTGACTCCCAATCTAATCCTGCTCACTGGTCAAACACCAAACCACAGTGAGCAGGAAGCAAAACCTGTTCCCAGCCCACCACAATGCTTCCTTCCAGCATCTTGACCCTGGATTCTTCAGTGCAGTGCAGGGTGGGAAGCACAGGACCTGATGTGCTCTGTGCTGCCGACTTTTGGCCCCCAGCCTCTTTCCAATGCACTTCATTGTCTTTTATATCGTGTGCCTCACTATATTTTGCTTGTATGGCCAAGGTGGTCAGTGGCTTCACCCCTGCCATTTCCTGTGCTGAGATGTGTTCTGTCAGATTGATGTGGAACAGGAATGTGACGTGGACTCAGAAGAACTTGCCTCTGCTGCCAGCTCTGCAGCTTTCTTGCTGTCCAACTCTTAGTGTGTTTATTCACTGATCACTCATCCATTCAAATAGCACCTGCTGATCTCTGACCACCACTGAGCCTCTGACCCTCTCCCCCCATCCATGGTGGTAGGGTTGTCGTAAATGCATTTTGGGTCCTCTTCTCCCTTGAAGACTCCCAATGACTCCAAAATCCTGTGTGTCCACAGCAGTGGTGGTGTCTGCTTCCTTGCTGGCTGTGGGAATGCCTTCCTGAGTGGTCTCACGCAGAGCCAGCAGCATGCCTGGCATCCCAGCTTTGGAGGCTCTTACTTTTCACAGTGACAGCAGTAGATTATAGTGCAGAAGAAACAGATTCAAATGCTCTTTTTACCCTGGAGAAAATACACCCACAATTTTGAGGTTATTTTCACTTGAAAGGAAGCACCTGCTGCTGTTTTCATTTTTGAAGAAATCCATTCATATTTGAACACAGGCCAGCTCTGCTCTGCGCTCCAAACCCAGCCATGCCTTTTGGCTTTTAAGAAAAACAGGACCAAATTGGCCACCTAATCACTGGGACAAAGAGGCTGCTCTGAGAGCTGCTCCCTGAGGAAGGTGCTGGTGAGCTCTCGGTCTTGGACCCATGCCTCTGGCTGGAGCTAATGAGCACCTCCTGAAACAGAAACAGAAGGCACCTGTATTATCAGAGAGCCTCTCAACCCAGGGAAAATGTGGGCCCATGTTTGATTTGCAAAGCCCGAGGCCCTCACCTGAATCTGTCACTACATCGCCAGCAAGAGCCTATATTCTCCCCTTGTGGAGGAGAAAGGAGGGTCCTGGGCACTTGGGGTTCTCTCTGTGGTTTGAATAGCAAGGTACAGCTCCTTTCCTGCACCTCCGGGTCACACCTACCTGCTTATAGCCCTGGCGTGGTGACAGTAGCTGAGTGTGGCCAGGGCTCCTGCCCTGTGCTGCCCTGCTTATCCAGCTCATGCATCTCCCTGCTTCTGTGCCTGCTCAGAGTCACAGTCTTCAATTTGGAGGGAGCCCAGAAGGCCGTGAGCTCTGCCCCCACAGGAGAAACATCTCCCAACCCCACTCAGGCTCTTGATTCCCTGGGGTCCACCCCGCTGTGTGCCACTCTGAGCCTTGACAGCGAATTGCCTCTTTCAGGCTGAGGGCTGTCCAGTACCTCATAGCAGCTTTTTGCACCTGCCCACTCCCCTGAGGTGTTTCTCCCCACCACCACCGGCAGCAATGGGAAGGCTTTCTGGAGCACCATGGATCAAGTGTGCTCTCCCCCTCCTGAGGGCCCTCTGCGTACTCTGCCACCTTCTGTCACTCTGCCAAGTCTCCTCCCTCCTCCTTGACTATGCTGGGTTGGTGGGGCCTACTGCCTGCTGCTGATGGTGCTGATGATGGGGATGATGGTGGGTGCTTCGCTTTTGGAGGCACAGGGCAGGTGTGAGGAAAGGCAGGGGCCTGAGCATGCTGTGGCCCACAGGGCAAAACTGGGACCTGAGGCCCAGGGAGCTCTGGGCGAGTAATCTGGGGTCTGATCCTAACTTGAGTTCCTGGCTGCAGATACAGATTAATCAGGGACACTGGCCACCCACCTTCTAGACAGCATTTCTAGAACTTGGCCAGACAACTCTCACCATTGAGAGAGTATTTGTATGAACACTGGTTTGGCCCATGTTGGTAATGTAGTGAACTTTCCCTTTCTCCCCCTGGCAACCACATCTGAAAAGTTCTCTATTCTAGCCCAGTGTTTGCTGCACAGCAAGCTTCAGGCTGCCGTTGCAACTCACTTAACATTCCGAGCATGCGACGTCATGCTAATGTGACTCTATGAGACATTCTTTAGGAAGCAATTCGACTGCCAATTCTCATCACCAACTGAAGCTGTATAATTAATGCCAAAGGTAATTCGATATGTTTTTTCTTCTTTGCCTCACTATTGCGTGTATGTGTGAGAGAGAGAGAATGGGCAAATACAGAGACCTGTGAGTATAAACTTTCGTGGCCTGGTGGAGCAATGAGAGCTTTCTTCCAGCCTGCAGTTGGGGCACTGTTCATTAGCCAGAGGGAGTGATAACCCCACTTAGCTCTGATATCTTTAGCTCCTAAAATTGGAAGGAGAACACCTTTTGCTTTCCTTCTGTTGTCTTCAGTGAAAATAGACAGGATGTTGACTATCATTATGTCCTCATCTCCTGGGTAGAAGCCCAAATGAGGAAAGATACAATAATAAGATCCTATTGAATTTATCTGAATCCTTGGCAAATACCTAAGTGTCAGACTCCAGCAATTAAGTGGACTATATGCCCTCTAAACAAAAGGAGCAGAGCCAGTTCTTCATGATGGTGGTGATGGTGATAGTGGTAGTGATGGTGGTGATGGTGGTGTTGGTGATGGTGATGATGAGGGTGATGGTGATGAGGGTGATGGTGATAGTGGTAATGGTGGTGATGGTGGTGGTGGTGAGTTTGGATGTGTAGATGTGGCTAAACTGTGAACCTTCATATATACATGGTTATAAAAGCACTTGGCAAAAGCTGTGATGCAAGAATCACATCTTGTATGTTAAAGCAGCCTGGCACAGAAGGTTATCTGCGTGCTGTTCCTATTCTCCGGCACTTGTCACATTTTGTCTGGGAGCCCTGTGAGGATGTACAGTTTCTGTAGGTCAGGCCCAGCAGTTGTGCGTGCTGAGTCATTGTGAGAGGATCTCTCACCCCAGGCCTTACATATTTGATGTCCTGACATTTTGTGTAATTGCTCTGTTAGAGTCCACTTAGAACATTGAAAGCTACTTAAAATGTCATTATAAGCTGGCCGGATCTCTGAATTATATGGTGCAGTTGACGGAACAAAAGAGCATGCTACTTTAATGGTCATGTTATCTGTGCTCTGTGCTGTCGGTCTTCTTTAACCCACCACGGCTAGTTGGACTTTTTGAAACATATTTTCTCATTTCTCTTCATCTTCAAATGACTGACAGTGGATGCCTCGAGATGCCTCAGTGTGGCCACAAAGCACATGTGTGTGTGGTTGCAGAGGTTACTCGGGAGCTGATTTCTGCTGGGCACTAATCGTTCTCACCATGAGCTGATCAGCAACTTAGAATCTTCTATTGTATGATTATGGTTTTTAAGAAGTTATTTTTCACTAGTGATAATCTAAAAAGTTTCTCTTTCAGATGAGAGGAGGTAATTTTAGGAATTATACTTTATTATTGCATTTTGAAGGTAGATATTTCTTATAGTTGCTTCAAGAGACCTTCTACAAACATCCCCTGTTCTCTGTCTTTATCTTAAAGAACACAAGGTTTTATTGCATGAGCGAGTCTCTGCTCTTTCCTCTGTGTAAGGAAGCTAGAACTGAAAGGGGTTGAAGAAAGAGGTGCAGAGGCTGCCAGAGAGTTTTTCTGCATTGTAACTGTTAGCCCAGAGTTATAAGATGGGATACAGTTGTGCTCATCATAGACAACCTCCCTACTCATTTTATTTTCTCAGTAGCCCTTTAGAGTGGGAATTCTTGGCTCGGTTTTACACAGGAGGAGCCCCCACTGGAGGAGGCTAGAAGGGTGCCCCAGGTCCTGGACACGGTGTGAGTGGGGTGGGCATCGAGCTGGGGGCTGGTTGACTCCAGAGCCACTTTGCTGCAGCTGCACTGCCTTCTCTGGGATCATGGTCTGACTTGCCTTACCTTTGACCAGCCAGAACCGTATTCCATCCAGGATGGGCACACAACGGAGCATTACTGGTGGTCCCTTAGGGGCTTCTGAGGCCCCTGGCCCTGGCCAGGCCCCATAGTGCCCGCGGCCTGGCCTTAGGCCACTTTCTATCAAGTCCCCCTCTGGCCCATCCACATCCATCTGCCAGGCCTCTGTGGGCCTCATCTTCCAGCACCCCCAGGACCTTCTGCCCTCCCGCCATCCCTAGTCAGCTCTCCTGGGACCCTCCTTTGGCCACCTGTCTTCTGTCCTGTCTCAGCCCTACAGAGTGGTGCTTAGTAAATTGCAGACTGGATGCCACTGTGCTCAGAGCACACCATGGCTTCATCTCACTAAGTAGAACCGGAGTCCCTATGGTGGTCTATGAGACCCTGCCTTATCAGTGCCCTCCACCTTGGTCCTCCTGATTCTTTTGCTTTTCTCTCTAGCCACCCTGGCCTCTGTCCTTCCAGGCCAACATGCCAAGTAGGCCTGCCCTGGGGCCTTTGCACTCACTATTGCCTCTGTCTGGAGATTGTGCCTCCCCTCCCTTCTCTCTTGGGGGTGGCCTGGTCTTCACCTTCTTGGTGGAGTTTCCTCTGACAATCCTCAAAAAATATATGTAAAAGAGCATCCTTCCTCCCAGCTTCCCTGGCTCCCACCTGGACTGTCTCCACAGCACCTGTCACCACCAGTCTATGCACCTGTGTCTGACATTTTCCATCTCTTCTAAAACAGCTGCAAGTCCCATAGGAGTGAGGGTTTTGCTCATGGATTTACTGCTGCACCTCCAAAGGTGGCTGGTGCAAATGTGTAGCAAGTGTTTGTGGCACAAGGAAGGGAAAGGGAGGGGAAGAGATCAGCAAAAGTGACCCTGATGCTGTCACTGATGCCGTCACCTGGATGCTGGATGCAGGCTGGGGGGGGCTCATGTGTGAATGCAGAGACCAGAGGGACAGACCTGCTCCTCACAGGAGACAGCTTGTGGGTATAGAGAGGCACAGATGTGGCCCTGAGCAGGATGGGATGTACCAAAGAAATGGGCCTGCTTCCCGGTTTTGTGCTGGGCTGCTTCACTGAATAATCCCTGTTTCCCTGTGTATCACGGTTCCAGCCACATAGTCTTGTTACACTACATGCCTGAGGACAGAATTAAAGAGAGACTGGAGAAAAGGACTTGCAAGAGAAAGGTCTTTTCAGACAGGCAGTTAGCCTTGACAGTTCACCTGTTTCTGACTTGGGGAAATGTGCAAACCGTGTGACTCCTCACGACTCAGCAGTGAGATGACACTCAGGAGTGAGGGACAGCATTTACCCGTGGCCATCAGTGCCATGTCAGAGCAGGGATTTCACTCTTTGGAGCCTCTTAGGATGGACACCTCTGCCCTACTGGTCATGGTGGCCCAGGAGAGACCAGGCCACACCCTTGGTTACAAGGTCCCCAGGAATGGAACATTCTTATAGATGAGGTTTTCTGGTTAACTTAGCCTTCACCAGAAACACAGTATGGACTCAACACTTGTTTAAAAAAAATCTCCCATAAATGCATTGCTCTATTTTTATGCAACGTTTGTTTAAAAAAGTCTTCATAAATGCATCGCTCTATTCTTTTGGCCAGTGCCCCTGCACGGTCAGGGTGGGCCTCACACACACTGCCCCACCTTGAGGCAATAGGTGCCATCAGGGAACAGCATTGTTCTTGGGCCTGCCTTTGTGCTCAACAGAGACCCTCGGCAGCTGCCGCAGAACAGCCTCATAATTCTATGATGGACCTTCCATCGCTGACCCCTCCCTACACTGACCACCTCCTTGAGTTGACTGGAGTTGACTGGAGTCAGTACAGCAGGCCTAGGTCCTCATGGTGACCACCTCTGTGTGTGGACCAGTTTGTTGCGGTCCCTCGGGTGACAGCTCACAGAGCTTCTGCTGTAGGTGACTGTGTTTTCTCATCTTTTATGCCTTTGCTGCAATACTATACCACTTAAGTTTGAAGTGTCTGTAATGAAGCTTAATAAACAGCAAAAAATATTTTGCTTACTTTTTAATTCTATATTAATTTTCATGTATTTAATTGATTTTCTGTTTAAAATACATTTTTATCACTTTTGCTCAGGATAACTTAACTAAAAAATTATACAGTAATTTTGATTTGCAAAATACATACTTTTGGTTTTATTTTTAAAAAATCATTAATTTAATCACTAAATTAATTTATTAGAGATTGAAAACAATAAAATATTTTTTATGTTTGAATAAAAAGTTAAGTCTTATACCTGTGTTTTAAAGGTTATAATGAAAAGACATTTGTCAGATTTAAATTCATGCCAATTTAATCGTTAATCTCCAGGGGTGAAATACAGGCAGTGATTTATAAATAGAATACATTGCTGTACCAGTTTGGGGGGTGTTTGGTTGAAGTTCAGGAAAGGCACTTGTCTCACACATGTAATTGGTGATGGCTTGGATAACATGTCAGCCCAAAAGCCATCTATTCCAGGAGGAGAGAAAATGACGTGAGATATGTCATTTAACTTCTTTCTCGGGTCTTAACGATTAGCCCCATAGATTAAGTTTGCTTATATTATCTGCTCACCTAGGCTTTTTGGCTTCAACAGTCAAAACGACCAATGTATATGTGAGGGGACAATATTTAGCACCTCTTAAACTGTGATTGTCAGAGCAATGTCTGCTCCCAGGCTCCGATCACAATGAATGGCCTATAATATAAGTTGATGAAATAAATGGATGAGTTGGTAGATGGATGAGTGGATGGATGGGTGGATGGATAGATTGAGCTATGAGATGGGTAGATGGATGGATGGATGGGTGCTTGGTGGGTGGATGGGTGTATGTGTGAGTGGATGCATGGCCAAATGGATGATGGACGGGTGGGTCCATGGTTTGGTGGGTGGGTGCACGGGTAGATAGACATGTTATGAACGAACATATGGGTGGATGGATGGATAGATGGATGGGTCCATGGTTGGGTGAATGGGTGTGTGGGTAGATGGACAGGTTATGGATGTCTGTATAAGTGGGTGAATAGATGGAGGGATGGTTGAGTGATTGAAGGATGGCTTCTCTAGATGGGTAGGTGGTTGGATGAGGATGAGTGTCTAACTTTGATGACTATAGTTCACATCATTTTGAATGTAGGTTAATACTTTGGCAAAGAACAGTATCATAAAAGGGGATCTTAAATTGAATGCTGAGCAAATTAGGAGGCAGTAGTCAGCTCGTCTGGTAGCTAAGGGGTTCTCTGTGTGTTCTTAGCTTCTCACTTGAGGCTTGCAATGAGCTGTAACCAGGCTTGCTATGGAGAACCAGAGGTCTATATTGAGAGTGGATTGGAAGTGGGAAAGAGAGCAGAGAGCTCATCTTGACCTCAGTTCATGGTAATTGTCATAACTCATTAGACACTTAGGACATGTAGGCCACTGGACGTGAGATTTACAGTCCGTACATCACAGACAAGGAAAGTGAGGCATGGTGCGATGTTGCCAGCACAGAACTTGCCTAAGCCCTCATCCTGTGGTGCCAGGGCCGAGATTCAGACTGGACCCATGCTGAGGGCCAGAGTCTGTGCTTGTGGCTCATCAGTGCTCAGCTCCATGGAGTCACTTGGGAAGACAGCACAGCCTCTTCTGAGCAGCAGCAGTGCACTCCTACAGGGAGCTGCCGGCCTGTCTTCATAGGGGGCCCAGCTCAGCAACCCAGGGGCACAGTATAAAGACTGTGTCATAAGAACTGAGAATTTGACAGGAATTCTAAATGTGTTCTTATAAACCCAGTCTTAGCCTTCACTATAGCCCAGTGGAGGGGGAAAAAACACCCTACGGCATCTAGAACTGTTGGCCTGAGAAAGCAAACATGTAGCCACCGCTCAGAGCAGCCGGAGTCTCTGCAGTGGGGTCTGAGCCGGAGCTGACTCTCTGGCTCCCACAGTGAGCAGCACCCTTGCTCAGTCTATCTCTGCTCTTCCTTGGTGGTCAGCCACAGGACCCATCCACATCTCAGAGCTCTGTGTTCTCAGCAGCTCCCTGTCCCTCACACCCATGCCGTAGTCAAACCCTGTGTGTGGCTGAGCAACTGTTCACTGTGACCTGTGTGCTCCAGGACGTAATCCTTACTGTGACGGGAAGGAGGCCTGTGTTCCATGTGCCCTGGCAGGGGTGTGTGTGGGCCTAGGGGTTATGCAGGTCGTCTGAGGAGGAGAGTGGGCCCCGTCAGGATGTGTCATCCTGCCCCTGGGTGCCACCCTTCAGTGACAGCAGTGACATCCTTCATGACCTGGAAACACAGACTTCACATCCTTTCCCTTGAGCAGTGCAAAAAACTTCAACAGAAGTGCAAACCCTGCCCTTGGGGGTGGAGGCCCTGCTCATGCTGGGAATTCAAGGGAGGTGTTTCATAGTCGTCTGTCTTTTGACACATCTGCTGAGGCTCTTCAGGTGGAGCTATGGCCGGCTGAATGGCAGTGCCCAGCACGTGTGCACACACACGCACACACACACATACACATAACTCTGGTAGTCCTGGAGCCACTCTGAATGGAGCTGCTTAGCGTGTGCACACACATATACATGCACACACATATGTACCTGCATGGACACACACACGCACACACCATTATTTTAAACTTTGGCATTTATAAGTTTATTTCTTAGAAGTAGGTGTTGACTAGTATGATGAAACATAATTCATTTTCGCTAGAAATCTTGATCCAGAACATCTAACCTTTCTTGTTCAGAAGCCGTAGTATTGTTTTTTTTTTTTCCTGCTATTTGTCAGTATGTCACAACCCCCTTTCCAGCTCCCACATGCCCGAGAGCTTTGCTGAAGAGTATCTGATGAAGCTCCATTCCAGATGGATAAACCACTCACTTCCTGGTGGTCTTACTGTGATCTCCTGGAGTGGGGGTTTTCCTGCTCCCGCTGAGGTGGGTGCCTGAGGCACTCCAGCTATGGGGGCATGGAGGCCCAGTCCCGCCCGGGGCTCCGAGAGGCAGCGGCTGGCTCCCAGCTTGTGGGTCTGCTGTTCCTAGCCAGTGTGGGCAGTGTTCTCCCTCCTTTTCCAGGAGGGCAAAGGGATGTTTGGCTTGAAAGTGGGTCTCTCTAGGGCACTTAGAAGCATCCAGCCATTCCTTGCTGCCCTCCTGAACCCCTTCGAAGTCACAGGCTTTGCCCAGGAAGGGTCCAGTCATGGGTATCCTGGGGTCGTCCTGCTCAGCTCACCAGGAGACACAGCCTCTGGGCAGCTGCACTGGCCATTGTTCTGCGGAAGAACTGTTTCCCACTGGCTGCTCACCTGGCCGTCCTGACACACAGCCCAGCCTCACCTCAGATAGGGCCCTGGCTGTGATCTCTGGGGGCCATGGTCTGTCCCCCTACCGTGGGTGCCTCAGAGGTAGTGTGGTATGTGCTAGAGCCACTGGGGCTCTACACAGTGGTGGCCACACACTTGCCCCATACTTGCCCCCACCCCCACCCAGGCCCTGTGGTTCCCATTTTCTTTGAGGCTGAGCTAGCCCTTTGTGGACTTGGCTGAGGAACCCACTCCAGAGGAGGAAGGTATGGGTGGCAACTAGAGTACTGGGCCTCATGGCTCAGGGCTCAAATGTGGCTCTGAGGTGGTGTCTTCTGCTTCCAGAGATCGGAGTGATGCTACGGCTATCTAGTCAGCAGCGTGGCTGTGCCAGGCACACCCGTTCCAGAGCACACCCATTCCAGAGCGCACTCTTGTCCCCCTGTAAAATGACAGGCACCTGTGTCAGCCTGATGAGGGCTCTGGGCAGCTGGTATGGATTTGCTTCAACCCGCAGCCTCTGGGTGCCAGTGGGCAGTGTGGAGGGCAGGGTGCTTTCCTATAGTTCTAGGCATGCTTTTGTTTATAAGAAAGTAAGAGATATTTTTCCATATTTGCTGCTGGAAGTTATTTGTGAAAGCAGGTAGTCATTGAGCACATGGCAGGGTTGATGTGGGGAGTGGGTGGGCTCAGGGTACAGAGACAGGGGGCTAACCCCCACAAGGCTCAAGTCCAGTGGAAATGTAGAGAAGGGGGCAGTGTCTGCACAGACCTCTGAATTTCCTTCTGCAGGGAACTACACAGAGTTTTAGGAGACAATTGCCATTAGGGAGCAGGTGGTTACTCACAGACCCAAGAGGAGGGGGCCACAGGGGTCACAAGGGAAGCAGGGTCAGAAGGCAGAGGAAGGGGTATGGGGAGTAGGCAAGAGCCTTGGGTGTAGCTCTCACAAGAGGGAGCAGGCGAGGCAGGGGGCAGGCCTAGGCCTGGCCAGTGTGGTCAGTTCCAGTGACCCCAACTTCTGGTTTCTGCTGTGGGTGCCTGGGGTAGGACAGTGTAGTGCCCAGGAGAGGAGGTGGGGGCATGCTCTGGCCAGTGGTTTGGGCATGAAGAGCCCTCCAGGTCATTGGAGCCCCAGGTCAGAACACCAGAGCACACGGTCAATAGGACACTGAGGCCAGTAGGGCAGGGAAGCCCTGTGGTGTTGGGAGAGTTTCAGGAGCTGTGGGATTGGACAAGACATCTTTGTGCACAGTCTGTAAAGGACGCCTCTACCTCTTGCTGAAGTCCCCACTATGTTGTTCTCAGAAACACCAGTGAAGGAGGCTCTTGGGCTTTTGAATCAGAAGGGACTCAGTCCTGTGTGCAGACTGAGGGCTCAGCTCTTCCAATAGGGAAGACAGGACCACCACGACAGGGACCCTTTTCTGCAAGAGAGATGGAAGGTGGGCACAGCAGTGTTCAGCAAGGGGAGTAAATGTTTCTTTATAGCACTGTAGCAAGAGCTTCAATTAATAGGTGACAGTGACTGTACTTTTTTTTTTACTCAAAGAACTCACGATAGGCTGTTGGGGTTCATCTTTGAAGAGTCAGTGAGGCCCAGGTGACCCACAGTGCTGTCTCCTGTCCCTGTGATGCGTGCATGTCAACCCAGAGACAGCCCTCACTGCGGGAGGACACATGGCAGAGTGGGCTGGGGCCAGGGTGTGCTCTGGGACCATGGGTGGACAGCATAGCTTGCACCAGGGGCTATAAAGCTACTGCTGTGCCCCCCACTGGGCTGCGCATGGTGGTTGCACTGCCTCGCAGGCTGCTGAGGTTCTCTCAGAGACAGCAGGCCACAGCACAGTGTGTCCATGTGTGTGTGTGTGTCCCGCACCAGCCCATAGCATGTGTGTGTACATGTGCCCCACACCAGCCAATAGCACATGTGTGTTTGTGTATGTACCCCTGCATCAGTCCATGGCACACACGTGCGTCTCCCCCTAGGAGCCCTGATGCAGAGCCTCCTGCGAGACCTGAGGAGGCACCAGGTGGACATTGAGAGCCTGAGTCCTCTGGAGCTCAATGAGACACCCGGCCTAACCACTGGCGTGGCTGGAGGTGTGGGTGCAGCAAGACATTGGGGTGGAGCTGAAGAGCAGCTACACGGCCCGGAGCCAGGCCTCCCCAGAGACAGCCTGCAAGGTGATCTCCAGCTCCACGGGGGCTTCCCACTCAGGGCAGCCCTGCAGGAGGGTGCGGTGCCTGGGGAGGATGCAGCGGGTGGGGAGGGTGTGGGGGTTGGGAGGGTGCAGCGGGTGTAGGAGGGTGCAGCGGGGGGAGGGTGCAGCAGGTCAGCAGGTAGTTCTTGATGTGTTCTTGCTGCTGAGGGGAGGGAGTTTGTGTTAATGATTTTTACTTCTTTAAACTTTTGCCTGTAAAAGCTTCTCAGCAGACGGTGCCTCACAGAGCAATGACACTGACTGGCAAATTGCTCTGTGTGCAGGGGTTTGATTCTGCCTCTGTGCTGAGGCTCAGAGTTAGAAAGAAGTAGCAAGGATGGAAAATGGTTTCGTTTGGATCATGTGAGGGAGTACTGTCAAGTATTTGAATATACGTCTGCTTCAGGCACACGCCCAGGTTCTGAGGCTGCCAGCTGGGGAGGCAGAAAACGTGGCCCACAGCCCTCACAGTGGGAACCGGAGTCGGGTCTCATACCCGACGCTCTGCGCTGATGCTCTCAACTTCCTTGGCCACATGAATGCCTCCAGCCCAGCCTGGTGCTCTAGACTCACCCTGTGCCCTCTCATCTGGGAGTTGGCACCACGGCCTCATGGAAGCCATGGAGAGTGTGTGTGTGGGTGTGTGGGTGTGTGGGTGTGTGGGGCAGCAGGACTGTTACAGCAGAGGATGAGCAGGACCAGGGCAGGGCAGGGCAGGAAGGGAAAGATGCCCAGTGTGATGGTGTCCCCAGCAGTGATTGTTCAGGCTGAGGAGAGTGCAAGGACTTGTGCCATCTGGGCACTGTGGGTGGGAAATTTACTTAAAGAGTGAAGTGGACCACAGTAGCCTGCTGGCACATTCTGTGGCCTCCCTGTGCCTGCTGCCCACTGCCGGCTACAGGGCCTCAGGGCTGGGCTGTAGCCATGGTTGACTCCAGGTCTGCCTGTAACTGTGAAGCCCCCTCCTCTTTCATGAAGCTCACAGGACCCCACTGTGTGCTGTAAGGAAAGGTTTACCTCATGGAAGATGTTAAGCCACATCAGTCTGCCTTCTGAAAAGAAGGGTTTGGAGGGGCTAGATGTTACGTGGCATGACTCCCTGTGCCTAGCTTCTGATAACGCTGGTGTCTTTTGCAGATAGCAGAGTGCCCGACTACGATGACAGCCCTTACGAAGAGGTAAGACGGGACCTCTCTGATCTTTCTCTTCTTGGGATGGCCACATTTATGAAATACAAAGGGTCCTTTTTCTTCCAGAAAAGGAGGCAAAAACCTTCAGAATCCCAAAATTAAATAAGCAGTACCAGAAATAAATATAGTATTGTGTATTGAGATACATGATAACATCTATTTTTAATTATAAACTAGTTTATCCATTGTAGAAACATCAAAACTATGCCTGCTACAAGGAAGGAAGTTAGTATTTTTTTAGAATTTCCCTGTACAGGGACATCAAACGATGACATGGAATGCTGACACTGGGTCCGTGTTTTCCATGCTTGATACCTGATGTTCGTTTAACACAGAATGTGCACCCTGGGGCTGTCCACGTGGCAGCCGCTGGCCACAAGTCAGGTGCCCATCAACAAGCCGCTCACGGCTGATGAGTTGGATGGCATGGGAGGGGCGGCCCCGTCACTGGAGGCCCCGCCACGCATGGCTGTGTAGGAAGGCAGTTGGGAAGCAAGCTCTGCTACAGACGGGATCCACCCCAATACTGATCTTTCCTCCTGATTTTGTTAGTTGTCAATTTTTCCTATTTAAGATCTTTTGGTCATTGAAACAAGTCTATAGACACAGAAACTCAATTCCTGAGCAATGACAAGAATGTTGTCTGGTTCTACAAAACTCTTCTTTGGAGAGGAAAGTAAGAATCTGTGGTTATTAATTCTCTTATCCGGTTACATTGATGGCTGTGGCTAAGTGTCTGCTAGCAGGACCACAAAGACACGCAAGTGTCTCCCCAAAATGGCAGCATGCTCTGAGCTGTGGGGGAGAGGGCAGGTGAGGGTTTCATGTCCTAAGAGACAAGGGGGTGGCCGCGGCTGCTGGGGGAGAAGGTGGGTGAGGGTCCATGTCCTGAGAGACGAGGGGTCGGCTATGGCTGTGACAGTCCCACACGCCTACCCTAGAGCCTGAGGCGTTCTCAGGAACTCAGCTGCTGGGCCCCTGATTTCCCAGGAGAAGACTGCCCAGTGCAGCCTCACATCCTTGGGGTGCTGGACTTCCATGCATTTCTCTTCTGTTTTGGGTGTTTTCAAGCAATTTTTTTTCAAAAAGCGTATTTGAGTGTTGTCTTTTTCCAACCCTTATTTGTTTAATAACACCTTCATTTTCTTTCCCAATGTGAAACACAACTTAAGTGAGAATATTATTCCTTTTTATGTACTGTTGTAATTCAGGACCCAAATCTGAGCACTTGTTTCCATCAAACTGTTTTGTTTAAATATTCAAAAACACTGCAGGAAAATTGTAACCTTTAGTCAAAAAGGGAATCATCTCCTTTATATTCATTCCTACCTTACTTTCCTGAGACAGCGCGTCTTGGTAACATGAGTTATACGTACGTCTAATTCTCTTGTTTCTCTTGACTGTGACACTGGACACTGGTTTCATGAGCACAAGACTGCACCATGGCAGGTGCCGAGGGTGCCCAGTGGCCCGCCCTTCTCGGGCAGAGTGGGGTGTCTGCAAGTGGGGTGCAGTCAAATGGGGGGACAGCATTGTTTCATCACTTAGACCTTAACCTCCAGCCCTGACCTGTGACCTGGCATGAGCCCAAGCCCACAAGTTAGGACACTACTAGCACGTTCTTTGTGGGGCTGGGGGCCGGTTAACTGAGAGCCCAGCACAACGCAAATCAGCATCTGACACATTGTCTGTGTTGAGTGTCGTAGCTGAGAGTTTACGTCCCTGTCTGGCCCTCACTGAATGTTCAGGAAATGGAAGTCAGGGTGGGCTGGGCGTTGTCCATGTGAGGACAGAGACCCCGAGATATCATGGGGCAGGGGCACAGCTGCCCCTGTGATGCGCCCACTCATGGGCGCTGATCTCTTTGTACCTTAGTTTTCCCACCTACAACGTGGGGTTGCAGATGGCTCCCAGCTCAGGGCTACTGGGAGACTCAGTATGTTTCTGCACATGACGTGTTAGCACAGTGTCTTGTCCACAGTTAAAAGACCAGCACATGCAAATTACTTGTATGCATTATTGGCATGAATTATTAGAATTAGGTGTTCATTGCCTCTAGAAGGGTAACCTTGCTATCACCCAGGTTATCCTGCAGAGTCCAGGATGATGTGTGTGCAAGTGTGTGTGAGGGAGGGGTGGGCAGAGAACAGGGTCCCAGAGACCCAGCTACCCGGTGCACCGCGGCATTGTTGCTGCAGGCTCCACGCAGACGATGGGAGCTTCCCCTTCACTGGAGTTTTCGTCTCCAGTTACCGTCTTCATCTCACACAATGACTCTGCCCACGTGTCCCCTGGTGCTCTCTCATGGGCGTCCTCTCACAGCCTGTCCTTTCTGCAGGTCACTCATCTGAGCGCCACATTCGGGGATCTACTGCGGGATCCTGGGGCTCGACTCGTGCCTGGCGCCCCCGGCCCTGCCAGGTCCTTCCAAACAGAGATGAAGAAGTCAGACCACCCCGAGGCTTCCTTGTCTTCGGAAGAGGAGGAGGCTGGAGTGGAGAATGTCCGGAGTCAGACATACTCCAAAGACCTGCTGGAGAGGAAGCCTCATTTGGAGCCCGCGGAGGATGGGATCAGGGAGCTCCAAAGCTGGGCCCCGGGGACTCTGGAGGAGGCAGCCCCTCAGGCGGGAGCGCGGGAGCCCCCTGGCACAGGCCTGCAGCTGGAAGCCCAGACATCAGAGGAGGACAACTGTGGCTACATCCTGACTGACCACGAGTGAGTAGCACCCTGACTCTTCTCTGGGCCCTCCTTGATACAGGGGATGCTCTTATTCATTAATGCATTGAGCTGAAAGAACTGAGCGGGATGTCCTCAGAATCTCTGGTGTGGGACAGCAGCTGGGGAGCTGGTTGCTAACAACCCCAGGGCTCTTGAGTTTGGCCCCTGGGCAGTTAAACAAAACCAACCAGACGGGGTCTTGCCTGGGCCCCTGGCCACTTGTGGCCAGCTGCTCAGAGCCCCATTTGGGGGTCCAGGTGTGGCTACGGGACTCTGGGGCAGGTGTGGACAGCCTGGTACAGGAGTGCTGGATGTGACCTGGCAGTGACTGTGCTATAGCAGCCTCTGTCTGTTTCACATGGAAGCGTCCAGACATCATGGTAGGAGTGGCCACCTGGGGAAGGACTGGCTGCCCAGCTCTGGGTGCTCTGCCCTGCTCTCGTTTCCATCTGAACTCAAACCTTCTGGACCCAGTCAGTCATGGGCTGGCCCTGCATCTCAGGTTGTCTTACAAGGAAGCCAACATTTGATGCTTTGTTCTGTACGAGTTTTGTGTTTTTATCAAGTGATGGAAACAGTGTTTCAAAAAGAGGCCTGTATCTGGCTGGCTGCTTGCACACCCTGCGTGTGTGCACTTGGGTGGTGCAGATATGTGCAGCGCATGTATGTAATAATTTTGCTTTTCAGTGATGGCGTGGGTGTGTCTGGGCGCCTCTTCCTTGGTGCAGAAGGCCTGCCTCATGGTCAGACCCTGCTGTGCATGGCAGCTGGGCAGGAATGTTTCATTCTGAGCCTCAACTGCACATGGAGTATTAAAGCCAAATTAAAACTTAAGACGATTTTCCACCATACATCGACCTTATTTGTATTTTTAGATAAATCGTAAGCAGCTGAAACTTGAGGCACACCAAAATATTGATCCCGTTTCCTCTAGAGCTCTCCAAGACAAGCCCATTTCAAACTACTTTGCCTAAGTGAAACTCTCTGTTGTGTCTCTGTCCCCAGGCTCCTGTCCCTAGGACCAGAGTTCCTTGTGGACGTCTGTGTCTTTGGGTTCAGGCCTCGCAGGCCTCACAAAAAGCACCTTGCAGCAGGGCCTCGGGGCTGTGCTTTGCTCCAATAGCACTAAAGTGAGTCCCCCTGGATGACTCTGTGACACAAACCAACCGTCATGATAGCTATTACTCACTGGGACCCCCCCCCCCCCCGCTGAGGATCTGTGTTGTGGAGCGGTCCCTCCCCTGGGAGACTGTGTGTGTGTGTTGTATGTTGTGTGGTCTTGTGTGTGCATAGCATCTGTGTGTGATGTGTGTGTGCTGTGTATGTTATGTGGTGTGTGTGCTGTGTGTTGCTGGGTGTGATGTGTGGGTGCTGTGTATGGTGTGCAGTGTGTGGGGTGTGGTGGCTGCTGTGTTGTGCATGTGGTGTGTGATATGGTGTGTGTGTCATGTGTGCATATGGTGTGTATAATGTGTGAGGTACGTATATGGTGTGTGTGGTATATGTTTTGGTGCATGTGTGTGGTGCTTTCCTGTGTGAGACCTGCTTCTCTCCCCTGAGCTCCCTCCCATGGTGTTCTTGGCACGTGGCTTGCTGTGGGTAGCTTTGGTCTGGGGCAGGAGAGGTGCGCCTCCGTCCCCTAAGGGCTCCTCCCTGGGGACGCCTGAGTGTCACCCTCAGAGTGAGCTGTGTGCAGTGCCTGGGAACCTTCAGAGCTGGTGTGTGTCCCTACTCTCTGTCCAGGGCTCGTCCCTCTCTGCAGCCACCACTCCCTGGTGAAGAGACACCTCCCAAATCAGTTGTTTCCTTAGCACTTGGTGATTTTTCAGCAGACAAGGATGTTGGTATTCCCCGGAGCCCTGTGTTCGTTGACACAGAGAAAGGAAACCACAGACAGAATGATTGGTATCTGGACCCCACACAAGGAGCCCTGTCACTCCCGGTGAGGCTTTTCTTTGCACTGAGTTATTTTCTTGCAGCATGTTCTCTGGCTGTACCTCTGACACTGGAGTTTTTACCTGCCACAAGCAGTGGATTAAAAACAAGCCATCTTGGTATCATGCCGACCCCTCTTCTTCCTGTGCCAGTTTGGCATGAGAGATTCTGGGGCAGATCACACAGCTACACTCAGTGCTTCTCCACGTTTGTGTGAGAGCTCGCACTGGGATTACAGCTTCTGCGGTGTGGGGAGATGGATATGTTTTGATCAATTAATAATGTGGGATTCTTTAGGGCAAATTTCCAGCAGCTCTCAGCTTAAACCTCAGTAGATCAGCGACTAATTTACAAGAATCAGATGCCATTCTTAACAACAAGGAACCTTTGCATATCTGGTTGTCCCATAAACGCAGAGGAAGGTGACGTATGACTTGGTGCCATCTCGTCACTGACCCAGCTCTTTCCGTGATGTTTAGACGGTGAATAACATGGCCTGCTTTGCCAGCACCTTCTTCCGCCTCACGTGTTCTGATGGGCAGGGTAATTCTTTGACATTTATGTTCTTATCCTTTTTATAAACTAGACTGATCATTTAAAATGAGACAAAGGGCAAGACAGCCATCCCCAGTCCTCCAAAGACAGTTTTTAAATTGTTTCCCGCTGGGTTGCTGGAAAGAAGTCACTTGATGGAAGCTGAGTTTGAGGCAGAAGGAACTATTTACTTCTTAGCCCAGAAAAAGTTGCCTTTTTTTTTTTTTTTAACAGTTTTTGGCCAGGGCTAGGTTTGAACCTGCCACCTCCGGCATATGGGGCCAGCACCCTACTCACTGAGTCACAGGTTCAAGCCTTGTTTTTTAAAAAAAGTTGCCTTTTAAATCTAATAAACAAATGCTTCAGCATTATGTGGCTTGTACAGATAGGCCTCTCTTCAGTTAACCAAAATGCCCCTGGGCAGGACACATTTGTGTAGAAGGGTCACAGTGAGTTGAGAGGCTGACCTTGGGAAGCACATCACTCTACTGCCCAAGTGCAGTGGCTGAGAGGTGGCGCCCGAGGCTCACAGGTCCACACAGGCACTGTGGAGAAGACCCTATGTGGGCCCTCAGGCAGAGCGGACACCCGAGGGTGAGGAAAGAGCTGTGAGGGGCCCCCAGTGGAAGGCCCTGAGACTTGCCATGTAGGAAGGCTTTTGTCTCCATGTTGCAGAGTGTGAGGACCCAGCAAGCCCTGCGCTGTGGCTTCCGGCCTCTCCCTCCGGGCTGGGTCTCCTCATCCCCGAGGTGGTGATTATCCTGTCGGTTCCTCAGGCTGCAGGGACAGAGTGCGTCCACACAGAGCAGAGCCGGTGGAGTAATAACACTGCTTGTTCACAGTGGCCAAAAGGATTTTTTTCTAAAAGAGAAAAAAGACACAGCTTCAAGAAAACCTTGGAGAACTCTGAGCCCAGAGCCCAGGGGAGAGCTGCGGAGAGCAACATGGGCTCGAGCCCAGGACACTCTGGGTGTTCTGAGCAGATTCAATTGCAGCTTTTCTTCCTTTAATCTTATGACCACACTTCCACCAGGGGAAGCCAGTGGCCTATCCCCACCTCCATCCCGTTTGGCCCCGGAGGCAGACAGTGCAGGCAGCATGGCGGGAAGGAGACCCAGAGAAGTCAGCGCAGACTTGGGCAGCTCTGCTGAGTGAGATGTGTGAAGACATTGCAGTTCCCTGACCTCTGCCCTGTGACTCTGGCTCAATCAGACCGTTTCTTGTTGAGTTTTTCCCTTGGGAATTTAGCAGTAGCTGGGTCTTGGCAATGACCGTGATGTCTCTAACCTCAGCTTCCACGTGAAATGAGGCTAATCATGGTGCCTTCCTCCCGGCTCTGTTGAGAACACCACATACGCCAGTTGTGTGGCCTCTGCACGGTGCATGCGGGGAGCCTGCGGAGAGCTTTGGCTGCTCCTGATGTCTCTGGGCCTTGGTGTCTTCATTGGGAAGGTTTTGTGGGGAAGAGCATGTTGTCACTTACCACGAGCTTCCCACGTGGGCAAGGTCTACGTGGCTTCAGATGAGTCCTTCTACACTTATTCAGTGGACCCTACGAGCAGGCTTGCTTGCAATGATGGGATGTACGTGGTGCTGAAAGATTTCCACAGCTGCTGTGCCTCAGTGCTGATATGGCTGGAAGGGGGGACACCACATTTAGCTGTAGACATTCTTCTGCTGTTGGCACTCCCTGCTGCCACTCCCTGGCTTCTCCCCCAGGACAGTGTCGGGTCTCAGGGCAGCAGGTGCCGCTCACACACAGATGCAGCTGTCCTGCACTGATTGTTGAGATTAACCCTAAGTGCTTTCTGAGGAAGTCCCAACTGTAGAATGACAGATGATGGCCACAAGTCTTGACAGTAAAGTAGAAATGCCTGATGCTCATTTCAAGCACAGTCCAACTGCCCCTGTCATCTGCTTATGGGAGGAGCTGCTCTTGCAGAACCCTGTCTGCCTTCTGGCCTCAAGCAGTGACCCCAGTGCGGTGGTGAGGAGGAAAGGGACACAGCTGGGTGACCAGGGTGCATGGCCTGTGGAGGCAAGTGGGGCCCTCAGCCTTCACTGCTATCTTCAAGGCTGGTTTGCGTGACCTCCTTGTAGAGGTGAGGTCTGTACTGTGGACTGAAGGAGCCCAGGGCCAGGAGAGGCTCACGGCAGGGACCGGGATTTGGGAGAAAGCCACCTTTAGTTCATTGTTTCTCCCCTTTCCTAGGAACGAAACTCAGAATTTCGTTCTGAGTGGCAAGCAGATTAGGACAGTGGGTTCTGTTGGGAACGGGGCAGTGGACTTTGGAGAAACAGAGAAAGATGAGACACATGTCAAGCTCTCTGTGAGTCTGCCTCTGTGGACAAGACAGGATTGAAGTATGCACAACAGTAAGAGAACTTGAAGGCTGAGTGATGAGCAGAGCGGAGCTGACACAGTGCGGACTGGGTGTTTAGAGGAACAGGTGCCAGGTTGTAATCCTCGGCTGAAGAAGAGAGCCTGGGCTTTGTAGGTAAAGAAGCCCAGAGGAGGGGGCTGGGGACCTAAATAGAAAGGCCTAGTGGGTAAGGGGAGTGAGGCAGAGAGCCATGGACTGAGGCGTCCCTGGAAGGAGAGGAAAGGTGAGCACAGTGGGGGCTGGGGAGGCTGTGCAGGTCCAAGGATGGGCGTCATGGCCGTGCCTGCTGCTGGGCAAGGTCCTTTCCTTTGGTGTGTGCTAAAGACAGGCACACTGTGAGCACGGTCCATTGTTTCTTATAGGGACATGCCGTGGCAGCTGCCTCTTAGCATGCATGCAGGTGTGTGCATCTGGGGAGGCCTCAGCTCACCTGCAGGTGTGTATGCACCTGGGCTGTCCTGAGCTCACCTGCAGGTCTGTGTGTGCACCCGGGAAGGCCTCAGCTCACCTGTAGGAGTGTGTGCCCCTGGATTGTCCTCAGCATACCTGCAAGTGTGTGTACAACTGGGCTGACCTCAGCTCATCTACAGGTATGTGTGCACCCAGGTTGCCCTCTGCTCGCCTGCAGGAGTGTGTGCATGGCCTGGCTCCCTCCTGAGAGGAGCACCACTTTTTCTCACTCTCTGGAGTCCTGTCCCTACTGTTTGCTGGCTCTGTGGAATGATTCCTGTTGGCCACATTTCCCTACAAGTGGTGCAGCGCTGCCTGGCTCCAGCTGTTGCCTCCACTCCATGCTGATTTTGTGGGTGAACCTCCTGGCTCTGCGCATCTTGTCTTACGGTGTGTGCCGGGGGCTTCCTTCCCTGTGCGGGCTGTTGCCTCTTGTGCTCTCCCTGCATTCCCTAAACCAGGGGTCTTCAAACTTTAAACAGGGGGCCAGTTCACTGTCCCTCAGACCATTAGAGGGCCGGACTGTGGGCCCTGGGACAAGTTGGCTGCTAAGAAGGATAGGCAGCAGCAGCAAAAACACCCGGCGGGCCGGATAAATGTCCTAGGCAGGCTGCATGTGGCCCTTGGGCCATAGTTTGAGGATGCCTGCCCTAGACCCTCCTGTGTGTTAGTGTCTGGGCCTGGGGGCCTAGAGAAGGGTCTTGCCCCTCCTGCTCAGGAGTCAGAGGCCCATAGCCTGGGGAGGGCCTGCTGCTCTGGGAGGTGGGGCTGGTGATGCTGCAAGGGGCCTTCTCTCCCATCTCAGATGATTCCTTGTAGTTTTGTAGGTTTTTCTTCTTTTAGGCCCTAAAATATGGGCCTTTTTCCTGACAGGGAATTCCTGGGCTGCCCTGCATCTCCCTGATGCCCAGGCCTTCCCTGCAGCTGTCTTCTGTCTGACACCCATAGGGGCCCCAGCCCAAGGTCAAGGACTGCTTGATGCCCTTGGTCCACAATGGACTCATCACCCCAGGACTTAAGCCCTCCTGTCCTTTAGGGCACAGCTCTGTGGACCCCTTCTCTTTCCCCCACCTCCTGGAAAGCCCAGAACCTATAGTCCCTCACTAGGAGGGCCCCCTCAGGACCTTTTCCATGGTCCACACAGACCCCATTTGCACTTGCTGCTAAGTGGCAGCTGTGTTCTGTCCCTGTAGCCTAGAGTCCAGCAGGATCTCTCTCTTCCTGAGGGCTCCCAGAGCAGGGAGGGAGGCCAGAGGGTGCAGGGAAGCTGGCGGTAAAAAGGGAAGGTGAGGGTCCAGGGAGGCTGACGGTACAGAAGTATGGGGTATGGGAAAGCCGAGGGTATAGGCAGGCTGGAGAGGCAGGGAGGCCAGAGGGTGCAGGGAGGCTGATGGTATAGAGCTATGGGGTACAGGGAGGCCAGGGGGTATAGGGAAGCTGGCAGTAAAGGAAAGCTGGGAGCACAGGGAGGCTGATGGTATATAGGTATCGGGTACAGGGAGACTGGGGGTACAGGGAGACTAGGGGTACAGGGGGGCTGTGGGGCACAGTGGGGCTGATGGTATATAGGTATGGGATACAGGGAGGCTGAGGGTACAGACGGGGAGGCTGAAGGTGCAGGGAGGCTGTGGGTATAGAGTTATTTGGTATAGGAAGGCTGAGGGTATAGAGTTTTGGGGTACAGGGAGGCTGGGGGTGTAGGGAGGCTGAGGGCATATAGTTATGGGGTATAGGGAAGCTGAGGGTGCAGGGAGGCTGGGAATGCAGGGAGGATGGGGGCACACAGATGATGGGGTATAAGGAGGATAGGGTACAGGGGGTTGAGGTATAAGCGGTGTGGGGTACATGGAGGCTAGGGCTACAGGGGGACAGGGCAGGGAGGTTGGGATGTTGGAGGACTTGGCCCTTCCAGCAGCCTGGGCTGGTCTCAGGGGTGGCAGGAGCTGAGCCCACGGTGGGGTCACTTGCCTTGTGGAGCTGAGGTCACCACTAGGCTGTGCCTGGCCTCCTTCCCTCTCACCTCCCTCCAGAGCCGCACGTGGCTGCTTAGGCTTTGTCACCCTGTGCCCTTCCCAGGCTGTTCAGATGGACCTGAGGGCATTTCAGAACCAGGGTGGCCCCATCACCTGGGTAGCCTGGGCTCAGGACATGGCCTGTTTTCAGGGAAAGCAGACATCTGGATGTGTGGGGCAGGAAGGGACAGCAGCATCCACTCCAATAGTCAATTGTCCTTCAATCAAAATCATACACGGAAACTGCCTCGGAAACACTGTTGGTGAAGAGTGAGGAGAGCATTGCCAGCCTCCAGGTGCACACAGTGCAATAAAATGGAGGGGGGAGAGCGAGCAGCAGGTGCGGGCAGGTGCCTTCCCAGGAATCTTCCTGGGAGGCTGCGTCTGTTTCCTCACAGGCCATGAGGAGTGTTTGGTGAAGCTGAAATAGCACCGGTGGTGACTATTTTGGACTTGGAAAATACTTGGACTTGGAAAATACTTTTTTCTAGGTGCTTTTATACACCTGTCTAATTTGATTTTCTTCCTAATTTTTTTTGTATTGTGTTAAAATATAAAGTTTACAGTTTTCATCATTTTTAAGTGTACAGTTTACCCTTATAAGATACATTCATAGTGTACTGCCACCACCACCACAGCCCATTTCCACAATGCTTTTCATCTCAAACTGAAACTCTAACTCTGCATTCCCCTTCCCCAGGCCCTTACCACCATTCAACTAAATTTGTTAACTCTGGGAACCTTATGTGAGTGGAATCATACAGCGTTAGTCCCCCCATGCCTGGCAGTCCGTGTTGTAGTACCTGTCAGAATTTCTTTCCCTTTTTGGATGAGTAATATTTCACTTTTTGTACATACCGCTTTTTACTTATCCATTGGCGGTCACGTGAGCTACTTCCACATTTTAGCAATTGTCCGTCATGCTGTCTCGAACATGGGTAGCTCTTTGGGTACAGATCGTTCTTTGAGACCCTGTTTTCAATTGTTTAGGGTATAGTGGTTTCCCCAGCATTCTAAGACCTGCACTGGATCCCTGAAACTGAGGCTAATACTGAACCCTGTGTATACTAGGTATTTCCTTATGCATTTATACTTTTGATAAACTTTAATTTGTAAATTTGGTACGCTAAGAAATCAATAGCAATAACTAATAATGAAATAGGACATTGTACACTGTACTGTGATACGGTTTACACGATGCAACCTCGCTCGCTGGCTCTCCCCCTCTCTCATTTTACTGTACTCTGTGTCCCTGGAACTTTGGAAAATAAAACTGTGGATAAGGGGAGGCTACTGTGTACTTCCAGAAGTGGAGTTGCTGGATCCTAAGATAATTCCACTTCTAATCTATGGTGGAGGAGCCACCATCCTTGGCTCTGTGAGGATGCCCCATTTCCCGTTCCCACCAATGGTGCACAAGGGTTCTAATTCCTCCACATCCTTGCCAATGCTTAACTATTGTCTAATTATTTTTTGATAGTTCTGTCCTATTGGGTGTGGGTGTATCTCACTGTAGTTTGTTGAGAAGACTGTCCTATCCCCATTGATGGGTTGTGGCCTCATCAGAAGTCATCTGACCGTGTCTGAGAGGCCACCTGTCTGTGTTTATCTTTACATCAGTCACACACTGTTTTTGATTATAGGGCTTTGACAGCGTTCTGAAATCAGGAGGTGAGAGGCCTCCAGCTTGGTTCTTCTGCAAGTTTGCTCTTACTTTCAGAGTACCTTGAGATTTCATACGAATTTTAAGATAGGTTTTTCTATTTCTGCAAAAAAAATCATAGGGATTTTAAAAGGGAACGTGATCACTTCGGGTGGGATCAGAATTAACATTTGTCCTCCAGGGCACAGACAGAGGACAGGCTTCTGTGTACATGTGTGTTCTTTAGTTTCTTACAGCAAGGTTTTATAGGGATTTTTGTATAAGTTTTTTTTACCTCTTTGGTTAATTTTTTTTTTTTTTTTTTTTGCATTTTGGCTGGGACCGGGTTTGAACCCACCACCCTCAGTATACGGGACCAGTACCCTACTCACTGAGCCACAGGTGCTACAAATTTGGTTAATTTTTAAGTATTCTTTTGGATGATATTTTATAAATGAAATTGTTTTGTCATTTCTTTTTCAGATTTTTCATTGTTCATGTATAGAAACCCAATGATTGTTACATGTTGGCTTTAAATTGCCCCATTTCTGAATTCATTTCTTAGTTCTGTGTGTGTAATTTTAGGGGTTTCTACATATAGAATTAGATTATCTACAAACAGAGATAATTTTATTTCCTATTTCCTGATTGGGATACCTCCACTTCTTTTTCTTTCCTAATCGCTCTGGCCAGGCTTCCTAGCCCCTGTTTAACAGAAGCGGTGAGAGCCAGCATCTCTGCCTCCCTCCTGGTCTCTGAGGAGAAGCTCTCACTGTCTCTCCACTGAGTATGAAGTTCACTGTGGGTCTTTACACGTATATTGATGTAGTTCCTTTTCATTCCTAGCTTGTGGCCTGTTCTTATCATAAAAGTATGTAGAATTTTGTCATATGCTTTTTTGAAGCAATTGAGATAATCATGGTTTTTTCCCCTTCATTTCATTTATGGCATATAATATCAATTAATTTTTCTGTGTTGAAAAATCCTTAAAATCCTAAGAATAAATCCCACTTGGTCATGGTGTATAATCCTTTTCATATGTTGCTAAATTCAGTTTTCTCATGTTTCATTAAGGATTTTTTTTTATTAATTGATCTCTGTATACATTAATGCAAACATGGGGTACATTGTGCTGTTTTCATATACAATTTGAAACACTTTCATCAAGCTGGTTAGCATAAATTTCATGTCATTTGCTTAATCATTGTATCAAAACATTTATATTCTAGTTCTAGAAAAGTTCACTTGTACCCTTGTTAGACAGATATATAGGTGAT
>CAUYQV010065782.1:0-14224 GCA_963574575.1 Galagoides demidoff | reverse complement strand
GAAGTTTACACAATAAATAATAAATAGCTATAAATTAGAGGCCTTTGGTTTCAATGAAATCAAGTAAATATATTCATATTTTTATAAATACATTAATTTCATTTTTCTCTAAAATTATACAAATTGTGTGTATAAAATCATGTGGACTTTGATCAAACTCAGTTTCCTCTCATACTCAAGGCAGGAAGTTTACACAATAAATAATAAATAGCTATAAATTAGAGGCCTTTGGTTTCAATGAAATCAAGTAAATATATTCATATTTTTATAAATACATTAATTTCATTTTTCTCTAAAATTATACAAATTGTGTGTATAAAATTCTCTAAAATTATACAATTTGTGTGCATATATATTTATTTAAATAAATAAATAAAAGGTCATAAAATAATTACGTTCTGCATTATCACAGAGAGGCAAAAATAGGAAAAATGCATTCATGTGTGGTGCCTGCAGAGAAAGTGAAACCTCAGTGATGATAGGCATTATCTTTGAGGACTTGACTCACCTCACATATAAACTTTATGACACTGAAAGACTTCGCATCACAGAGAACAATCTACTGGTTGGATCATATTCATGCTCTAATCCTTAGTCCCTGCCCGAAAGCCCTTGGATTCACATAAAATCAACAGATAAGTTGATGGGAAAAGGTCACATCTTGCTGTTTAGATTGCTCTGTAGACTTGTTGAGGCTGGTAGTTCATTGATCTGATGGAGAATTACTTACTTATTCTTATTTTAAATGTTTTCCCGGTTTTGCCCATTGCTTTATGCCAAACCATGTGCTGACTACTGGAGGAAAAGTGCTTCATCTCACACTGGCATGTTACATCTTTTTTGGCTTTAGTAGTTTTCCTACCCCGGCATTTCTTCTTGGCTGTGTATTTTTACTGCCCTACCAATTGGTGGGTCACCTTTGACCTAAACTTGTAACAACTTGTACATTTGACAGAGACAGTAGGAAAGAGGTCAATACATCTCAGGCTTAAGGGATCTGAAGCTGTACTTGAGATTTATAGTTCCCTAGTGATCTGTTTCCTGCTGGTTGGAAATCCACAACCTCTACCTATTTCTGAACTAGTAGAGTACATGTTGCCCAAAATAACTCCTTTAGAGATTTTGGCTGTTCTTTGTTATTTAACTATTTATTTATTTATTTTTTCAAATTTGACCATTAATTCACATGACATACAAAAATAAATTTAAAATAAACCATGGATCTAACTGTGAATGGTAGAACAAGTAGGCATTTTTATTTATTTTTATTTTTTTAATTTATTTTTTATTAGATCATAATTGTGTACATTAATTCTGTCATAGGATACAGTGTGTTGCTTCCATATGCAGTTTGGAAAAAAAACTCTCATCCAGCTAGCCAACATAGCCATCATGTGTATTTAACTATTTCTAATAATCATTCCTTATTATTGCACATATATTTTGAGTTTCTATAAAGAATCAACTGACTAGTTCTGGTATTTCATTTCTCTTTTTCCAGAAGAGATTATGAAATATTTGTTGAGTGAATAATTATTCTATTTCCTTAGTAGCTAAAAGATGATTTTGGTAGAGAAAAGGCAGTTTTAGATAAAATGTAACTCTGAATATGGGCTTGAAAAACTCTAATTTTAAAAGGAAAACTAGCCTGACCATTATTTTAAGCTAAAGGCTTATTTAAAGAATACTCAAATTTGCCACATTAGATGATAGTTACTACATATTAAAATAAAATAAATTTAAAGATTAAAATATTAATACATATTACATGGAGAACCGTATATATTTGTATTAATCTATTAATAAACTTATATTACAAATTTATAAAGTTCTAATACTCCTGGCAATACTTGCTCTTCAATTCTTGGGATACTTCACTCAGGGGAATGTTCTTCAACTCCATCTAGGTTGATACAGAAGATGTAAATCTCCATCTTATTTATGGCTGAATAGTATTTCATGGTAAGCACATACCACAGTTTATCAGTCCATTCATGCACTTGATAGGCACTGTGGGTTGATTTCACAACTCAGCTGTTGTGAACGGAGCTGCACTAAACATACTCAATACGAACACAAAACCAGTAGGTGAACGACTGCATGACTATAAATGAGAAAAACACAATTAAATTCAAATAGGGGAAGTGGGGGTGAGAGAGAAGGAGAAAGGGGGATTGGTAAACTCTCACCAATGGGCACAATATAAGGGAATAGGGCACACCTCATGGATGAAGGGCTCAATTATGACTTGGAATTGACTTAACAAGTGCAAACAATGTAACCTTATTGTTTATATCCTCATATTAATATGAAATATCAAAATTCTGGAATATTTTGGTAAAATTATTTGAACGTTCTATATCAAAATAAATGTATTAATATTTTATCTTCTTCATATTTCTTTTTTTAACTTTTTAAAATTAAATCATCACTGTGTACATTAATGCAGTCAAGGGGTACAGTGTGCTGTTTTATATACAATTTGAAATATTTTCATCAAACTGATTAACATAGCCTTCATGGCATTTTCTTAGTTATTGTGTTAAGTCATTTATATTCTGCATTTAGTAAGTTTCACATGTACCCTTGTAAGATGTACCGTAGGTGTATAGTCCACAAAAACCATTGTTCTTTGGGCTTTTGTTTCCTGGATTTATGTGGCATCTATTCCTGTTAATACTTTTATCCAGCCACCCCAATTTTTTTTAAGTAATTTGTTTTATACTAATATGACATACATACATATATATCAAAAAAGGACACAAGTCTTGGTATATAGACCAATAAATGTTTGCAAAGTGAATGTATGTATAGCTGCCACTCAGACCATTCTGCGCAGGCCACAGCGGACTAACAATGCCCCAGCCCCGTCGGTAGGCACTGGTTGAAAGTCATCATTATTCTGACATCTATCACTACAAATTCTTTTTCACTGTTTTTGAGCTTTGTGTATGTAGGATTTGTCATAAGTGCTCTTTGGAGGCTGAGTGCTTTGGGGTGTAAGATCTTTCCTTGTTGCTTTCTATAGTAGTTTATTTGTACAGAGTTTACAGTGTTCTATCCTACGGCAGTCATGGAGGTGTGAGGCTCGGCCCTGAGGAGGACTGCTGGCTCGTATCCTCCAGCTATGGAGACTTTGGGATCTGCTGAAGCATTCAAGTCATTGACATGCTGTCTGTGGGCAGCATCTAGCCAGTGACAAGCAGTATTAAGGGCTGAGTAGTTTTGCTGAGTGCGGGACTCCTCAATGGTGCCTCATTTATTTCACAGGCATTACTTACTCTCAGTAATATCCTGCATGCTGAACTCTTGCAATCCTTTGCTTATCAGAAGATATGAACATGATTGTATAAACACATCATACAATTGTAGGGCAATGTTCTACTGTGCTATCTGTTCTCCTCTTGATGAACATTTTGGTTATTTCCAGTGATGGCCACTGTGTAGAAAAGTACTGATCTAAACATTCTTAGACATGTATTTTGGTTCATGTCTGAGTATCGGTTGAATCAATGTAGACTTGCTGGTTACAGGTTACATGCATATTTAGCTTTCATAGATCTCTTCAGAGTTTAACCGAATGACTGTACCAGTCTACAATGCCACCAATAGGATATGAAGGTTCTAATTGCTCATATCCTTTCTCTCACTTGGTACTGTCATTTTAGAAAGGTTTAGCTATTTAGTTTCTCTGATACCTAATGTTGAGCACATTTTAATATGTTTGTTGGTCATTTATCTATTCTTTTAAGTGAAATTTCTATTTATATGTGACTATTTTTTTCTATTTACCTGTCTATATTTTTATTATTGCTTCATAGAAGTTCTTTACATATTTTGGTTCTAAATCCAGAATATCTTTTCTCACACTTAACCCTGATTTTATACCTTCTTAGTCATATATGCACAGAAGTTTTGAACTTTAACACAGCATAGTTTCACAAACTTGTCTTTTTTAGAGCTCTTTTAGATGTTAAGAAATCTTTATTTTTCCAAAGGTCGTAAAGATAGTTGTCAATATTTCCTTCTCAAAGATTTTATTGCTTTACTTTGCACATTTTAGGGCTGCAATCTACCTGAGTTGATTTTTATGTCTTAAATGTAGTAGAGATCATGATTTATTTTTAAAATATATAGATATCCATTTTACTCAATATCACTTATTTAAGAAACCATCCTTGCTTCACTGCATTGCACTGACTGTCATCTTTGTCCTAAGTCATGTGGTCTGTTTCTTTTCTTTTTATTTAGTTCCATTAATCTATTTGTATGTCTTTGCATTCATACCGTGATCCCTGATTATTTTATGATAATTCTAGCTATCTAGTGATTAGTTTTTCTAGTTTCTTCATCAAGATTTTCCTGGATATTATAGCTTTTCATACATATTTTATAATCAGATGATGAAGTTAGACAAACATGGTGTTGGAATTTTGATTTAGATTTATTTAATCCATAGAGCAATGTAGAAAAACTGACTTCTTACTGCATTTCTGTTACGGCTTCCAATCCAGAAACATGGTATATCCCCTCACTAGTTTACATATTCTTTAATTACTCTCAGTAATGTTCCATAACTTCTATGCAGAAAATTTTCACAGGTTTTGCCTGAGGTATTGCCATATAGCTAATTATTTTTGATGGCATTGCAAAGTTTCATTTCTAACTTTTAGTTTTCTGTCTTGGTAATAGTGTGAATTATGTTGATTTATTTTCAGATGTTAACTTATTCTCTTCCCCTTCCCCTGGAACAAATCCCACTTAGTAATCATGTATTATGCTTATTATATGGTTACTGAGTACACTTGACTAATATTAGTTTAAAACTACTGTTCCCAAGTTTGTCTATAATTTTTCTTTCTCATAACATCCCTGTTAGGTTTTGTAAGGTTTTGATTTTTGTGAAAAAAACTTTTAATATTATCTGGAAGAACTTATTTAATATAGCATTACATGTTCTTTAGAGATTTGGAAAATTTCCCCAATGAAGCCATCTAGGATTGCAGTTTCTTTATAGGTAAATTTTATTAAACATACAACATACTCATATAAAATTTATTGAATAAACTTTTTTTTTTGGTGGGGGCCGAGTTTGAACCTGCCACCTCCGGTATATGGGGCCCGCACCCTACTCCTTGAGCCACAGGTGCCATCCCTATTGAATACATTTTTCTCAACCAATATTGGCCATTCAGATTGTTAATTTTTTGTGCCAATTTCATTAAACAATATTTCAAAGGGGTATTGACACTTTATTTAAGACATCAAATTTATTGGTATGAAGTTGTTCCTAGTACTCCCTTACTCTCTTTTAAATTTCCATAGGCCTCTGTAGTGAGGTTTTCTTTTATTTTCCTGGTATTGATTATTTGTGCCTTCTCTCTATTTTTCTTTCTTTTTCTATATTGCTAGTATTTTCACAAATTTATTAACATTTTTGAAAGGACTCTTCTGTTTTATTCTACTGTGTTTCCTTTCTTTCTTTCTCCTCCATCTGCCTTCCTTCTATTTACTCTGAGAGTAATTATGTTTACATTGTTTTTATTGAGAAGGGATAATAGATCATTGTTTTTTTTCTATATACATTATAGACTATATATCATATATTGTATATGTAGTGTGTGTATGTATTTTCTAAGACTTGCTTTTACTTCACCCACAAATTTATATAGGTTGTATATTCCTTATTCATAATGAAATTATATTACATATAATACATAAAGTTATACATTACATGTATATAATATGTTTCCATTATCTATAGTCCTATTTATAGTGATTTTAAAGTTTAGGTTCATAGCTCCCTATTTAAGATTTTTGGTGCATGTCTTTGTTGTACAATTGTTTCTTTTCTTTTTCTTCTTCTTCTTCTTCTGTTTTTTCTTTTTTTAAATTTTTGAGACAGATTCCTCTCATTATTCACTCTCCTCGGTAGAGTGCTCTGGCGTCACAGCTCACAGCAACTTCAAACTCTTGGGCTTAAGTGATTCTCTTGCCTCAGCCTCCCAGGTAGCTGGGACTACAGGTGCCTGCCACAATGCCCAGCTAGTTTTGGTTGCAGTTGTCATTGTTGGATAGTTGGCCTGGGCCGGGTTTGAACCTGCCAACTTCAGTGTATGTCACTGCCGTGGTAACCATTGTGCTACGGGTGCTGAGCAATGATTTTTTTTTTTTAATTTACTCATTTAACCCTTTTTAGATAGTTAGGAATTCTTGATTCAATGCTAAGCATTGTGTATAAAGATTTTTATAGGGTTGGAAAATTTGTATTTCTCCAGAGAGGATTGAATTAATTGATTTATTAACATATTAATTTTATTTCTTGCAAAAAGTTAGTCTATTTTCAATTTTTTTTTCTGAGTTCCAGGGTATTTCTGTTCAGGAATCTCAACTAATCCTAGAGTGTTAATTGGGACCTCTTCTTCCTGGCAGGCCCTGAGTGCAGTTTTTGTTTCCCCCACTCGGTGGGGCAGCCGAAAGTTCTGTTTAGCAATTTAGCCTCTCAGTCGCTGCATTTGGTTTAGCTCATTGGACTCTTGCTTCCCAAATCCTCGGAGTTCTCAACTTTTGAAGGAGCAGCAGCTGTACACCGTGTCGGGCTCCTTTCTCTGAGATTCTTTCTCCTTTCTCTCTGCTGCCTGTCTACCTCGGTAAGCCTAAATAGATGCTCATTTTGTTTGTTACACACAGCTTCCATGGGTTTTATTATGGGGGAGTTTTACCTGATAAAAGCTGGTTCTGTAGCCACATCCACTTTACAGTATCACCAACACAATTGTTTTTATTTGAATCAGTTATTTTATTGACATATTAAGACTCAAAAGTTGCTGAGGTAGAGAAAAACCTTACTTATGATAAATGCGTCCTTTTCACCCAAGCAGAGTACATATAGTCATTCATTCATTTATGAATTTCTCTAAAATGTTTATTGAGCATGGTTATTATGCAAATATGAAATGTGCTAGACTCTGAGGATCTAGAAATAAATTTAGCCATGGTTATTAGATTTGGGGAGGTTGCAGCTTACTGGATTGCATGAGTGGAAACATTAGAAAGTTGAAAAATACCAGATTTTGCACTCAGATGAACGAGGGTTATTTATTAGTTGTAACCCTGCACAAGTTATTCAGCTATTTGGGAGCTTTCACTGGGGAAAATATTGAGTGCTGTGAAGATTAGGCATAAAGTATGTAACACGCCTATCACATCGTGAGATAGAAATAATTTATATGTCTTAATGTCAGTCCAGGCGGAGAGACTTATAAAGTGCAAAGTCCCTGGTGCTGTTTGTAGAGGATAAGGGAAGATTCTACAGTGGTTAAAATTTACACAGGATATAGGAGATTACCAACCAAAATAGTTAGTAATGGTAGAGCTAGAATGTGTGGAAGATAGGAGGAAGTCCTGCCAGGGAGGGAATTATATAGGCATTTCCTTCTTTTATATCACAACGTGAGCAGTTTTATATGTCCACCACCATTTTATGAAGATATAATGGTGAAAAGGTAGAGAGAGTCATTGACCTACTTTTAGAAAGCTTATTGATGGTGAAGGATACAAACAAGTAGGCAATGCCAGATAGTGTGGTACCATACATCTGTGGGGGTGACATTCATGGCTCATCCCATCGTCATTGCTCTCTTCTCTAAAATGGCACCTTAGTAGAAGCCTAAGTCACACAGACCCAATAAGGTTATGGCAGAAATTTGGGAGTGTTCTTCAGTATGTTTAGTTTTCTGGATGTGACTGGAGCCAGAGCCTTCCATGTTCCTTCATATGGCCGGGGAGCAGAGGAAGCTGGACTACAGAGACATAGGGAAAGAAGCAGATACACAAAAGTTGGCAAGGCTCGGTGCCTGTGGCTTAATTGGCTAAGGCGCCAGCCACGTACACCTAAGGCACCAGCCACGTACACCTAAGGTTCGAATCCCCAGCCCGGACCCGCCAAAACAACAATGATGGCTGCAACCAAAAAATGGCCGGGCCTTGTGGCGGGTGCCTGTGGTCCCAGCTACTTGGGAGGCGGAGGCAGGAGACTCGCTTGAGCCCAGGAGTTGGAGGTTGCTATGAGCTGTGATGCCATGGCACTCTACCCAAGGGGATAGCTTGAGACTACATCTCAAAAAAAAAAAAATTAAAAAAATTCAACCAAAGAACATAGTTGAAAGTGTAGTAACTAGGGACTCAGTAAGGATGGAAATGCAAGAATTGAAGCCGAATGTCTGTTGTGAATGTTAGATTAGCCCAGGTGTGGATACATGAAGCAGGACGGGTCACCTTTAGTCAGCTTCAGTCACATCAGTTTATAATCCCCTTTGTTCGTGTTTTCTGGGTTAGAGCAGTCCTACACTTCCTGACCTCAAGAATTATTCCTTGTAAGCAAAAACTAACAGATATGGAGTATTTCAAAGGTAATTTCCCAGTCAAGATTGGGGAAGGAGGATTATTCATGAGCGTGTGTGTGCCGTCATGTTGAAGGTAAAGATACCGCAAGATGGAGAAATATCTCGAGGGTAACATCGTGGCACACATTTAGATTCAAAGCCCGTACTTTTTCCTATCAAGGTGCTCAAATTCTTGGTTGCCTGAATGAGGAATGTGGCTATGAATTAGTCAAAGTCTAAAATATTAATCTGGCCACACTTTTAAAATGTGATGTCCTTAGCGAGGGCACTGGTGTTAGGGCCAACACCCACGGCAGGGTCCCTTCTCTGGGTGTCCCTTTGCCAGAGTGGGCAGGAGCTGCTCCCTCCGCTCTGCTCCCTGAGGGCGTACGTTTCCTCCTAGGTTACAAGAGGGTAAATCATACTTTTCTCCTTCAGTCTTCAGTCTGGGCTCTTGGGTCTCCCAATTTGACCTGGAACTCAGTGGATTTGAGTAGCCCCAGGGTAGCCTTCCCAAGCGTCAGAGGCAGCTTCCTCCCTATCCACAGGCCCTTCCTCCCTGGGGAAGCTGGCATGCTCTGCTTGGAGCTGTAAGTTACCAGTGTGGGCTTAGTGCAAAGGCAAAGAATAAATCTAATTTCCCTGTTTTGAGGCCATGGTTGGCTCGCAGACAACAGCAACTCATGACTGTCTACAACTCCCTTACCAAGGCTCTGCCATCAGTTCTGTGCCCAGGGGTCAAAGCACAAAAGCCCTTTTGCTGAGTCCATTCCTCAGTGCTTAGCTAGTCACCATAGGTGTTTGCCAGCATGTGAGAGAAGCTAAGTTTTAAAAGCAGAGCAATAGCTGTTAAGCCCAACCGAGTGAGATATTATAGGAAATATTGTGGGCAAGAATACATTAGTACGATACATATTCACACACCCAACCCAAAGTTCCATTTTTCTTATAAACTTCATGATTCTACTTTTAAAACCTGCTGCAGCAAGTACAGTTTGTTATTTTGTCTAGCAAACATTCGGAATTTCATTTTTCTTAAATGATACAATTCTATTCAAATAGCTGTATTTTTAAAAGGATGACAAATAAGTTAAAGTACCTGTGAAAACTGAGAGGGATGATGAGAAAAAAAAAATGAAGCCCACTTTAATTTTTTTAATGAAAGAACTGAAATGGAAAAAAGAATAAATTACCTGGCCCGGTGGAAGCCAGGTCACTAAAACAACTGAAAGGAAGCAGTGCTGGGCTTTCAATTCTGTATCAGTGATTCACAGAACGTAGAAATTGACATTTTTGACTCAGAAAAGGATTTACTTCTTCTTTCTGCTTACACTATAGTGAAGAATCTTCTTAAAAATTTATTTGAATTGACAAATAATAATTGTGTACCTGCATCAAGATACAATGTGATCCTTTGATTTGGATATACTTTGTAGAAAGAGTCAAACAAACCTAGTTCACATATTCATCAACTCAACAACTTTTGGCTTTTCTTTTTTGCAGTGAAAACATTAAAAAAAAATCTATCCTTTCCTCAATTTTGATCATGGTCATTGGAGGCTGGGTCTAGAGAACATGTGTTTGTTTAGCTGAGTCAAGATGTGTGTTGTGTCCACAGACCGAAGGAAAATACTAGTTTGTCAAAAACAAAAACATTAGATCTATGTCAGGGAACTGATAACTTCATCAAATCGAATACATTTGCATGAGAATTAATTTCTCAGAAATAAGATACTTGAATGATAAGTTTTTAATAATCCCTCTTTTTAGACTGAAGATATTCTTTCAGCTATTTTAAGTAATGCAGGTTCTTAGAGGAAAACAAAACACATCTTTAAAACAACAACAACAACCACACTCTTTTGTCTTTAAATTTTTTCCCTACACATCTCAACCCTGTTCCCTGTTCCCCACACTTTTGTCTTATTTTCTTTGCAGTATTCTTCTTCAGAGATGTTCAGTTATCTCGGCTGTAAGTTCAATGGCATTCAGGTTCAGACAGTTCAGGCCACCAGTGATTTCTATGGTGGCCTTAACATGACAGGAAGCAAAAGCATCTTCCTTGATGGTTCCACTGGCCTTTGGCAAGTTCTGGAAATCTCAAAGGGTATCAGTGAAGATTTGCCCACTATTTTCACTGAAAGTGGCACAGTTTTGACTAGTCAAGCATTCCCATAAAAAATGGAATACATCAAGATATGCTTATTAATAAATTCTTTTGCTATTGTTATAGGCAGGAAATAGAAGATACCTTTAAGCAGGTGATAGGTAGGCAAGTTAGCCTTCACTATTAAGTATTTCATCATTGGGGTTTGCATCAATAACATAACACCTTACACAAGTACTCTTCTGCACAGAAAAGAATTGCCTGTATGAGGTCTGACAATTAAGTTCATGAACTCATCCTTGGAAAAGTGCCACATACCTCATTGCTGAACATCACTATGGTCACCTTGGTGTCTAGTCTACCCTGCAAAGCAGTTTTGGCACTCTTTTTCTGGAATGGCCATCAGACACGACATCATATTACCCTTGTTGTCCTGAATGTCATCAAAATACCTTCCTTTCAATATTTCCTTTGTCTTTGGGTAAAGAAGGAAATCATTGGGGCCAGATCAGGTGAGTAGGGAGGGTGTTCCAATATAGTTATTTGTTTACTGGCTAAAACTCTCTCACAGACAGTGCCGTGGGAGCTGGTGCATTGTTCTAATGCAAGAGCCATGAGTTTTTTGGGGAAAAGTTCAGATCATTTTTGTGTAACTTTTTCACACAGCTTTTTTGGTACTTCCAAATAGTAAAGTTGGTGAACTGTCCAGATGATGCAAGTTCATAATGAATAATCTCTCTGGTATCAAAAATAGCAACACTGCTTTGACTTTTGATTTGGACTGATGGTAATTTTTGTCATGGAGAATGGGCTGACTTCCATGTGCACTTGGATGCTGTGTTTCAGAGTCATATTGATTCACCCATGTTTCATCATCAGTGATAAAAAAGCCTGAAACATCTTGCTTCTCCAACAGGTTCTGGAAAATTTTGACTTTCTGTTACTTTTGTTCATCAGTGAGCTCCTTCAAGACCATTTTTTCACACACCTTTCTCATGCCAAGATTTTCAGTTACGATTTTCTGAACTATTTCTCTATCAACGTTTACTTGGTCAGATGTCAATTTTAACACACAATTTGAAGAACTTTTGCACTGTTTTCATTAGTTCTGCTCGTTACTGGCTTCCCTAACCTCTCTTTAACAGTAATGCCTTTTCTTTCCTCTGAAAAATCATTATTCCATTCATACCTTGCCATTTTCTTCATGGCATTATCCCTATTAACTTGGACTAACATGTCCCTAATTTCACTTCTATTCTTGCCAAGTTTAATAAGAAATATAATATTTATTCATTGTTCTAATTCAAGCTCTGACATTCTTAGGAGGGCCCACAAAAACACACCACAATGAATCCCACTCAGCAAGACACCACCACATGTTGACATTGGCACAGTTGTGAGATGCTGATAAACCAAGGTTATGTAATCTTACCAAGTTGTTTGTACAGTGATCTCAATGTGAAGAGCATGGTGGGAAGTTTATGAACTTAATTGTCAGAACTTGTAAGACAAGAACATTTCTTCACTATTAACTTTACTGGTTTTCTTCTAAGAACTTTATATGGTTTCAGGTAATCAAGTGAAGTGAGGATATTTTCTTTTGTGAATTTTATTACTCATTAAAAGAAGTTATTTTGTCAAAGGGATCTGAGTATGAGGTAAGTGAGGTGCTCAACAGCACAACAGCTTAGTTCTTAGAGCAGTAAACACTTTTGGAACACGATGTCTTCCCATAAGATCTGTTTTATGTGTGCAATTACTAAAGTTAGTTTCGATATAATCTCAATACTCTATTTTTAGTACTGTGTAAAATGTGCATTCCCACTGCAAAAATCAGAATCTGCTGCTATTATGCTAATGTGATATTTACAAGTACCATCACCATGGTTTCTAGCTTAAAGTCCCTCAAAGCCTTAAGACTTGGTCAATGAAAAGTCAGACTCATAAATGTGCAACTCAATTTTTTCAAAGTCTTTCTTAAATAATAGAAATAAATCTTGAGGAGAAATATTTTTGGTAGTGGAAATGTAGCAAATGTATCACTGGAAGAGGGAGATTTAAGTAATAACCATGTTTGATATCTAGATGTTTGGTAATTTGCTCATTGGTGAGTAATAGCATCATTTATATGGGAAAGTAGATTTACTTAATATAATGGTGTTTGACATGTTCTCCATGCTTCTCTCTTTCTCCTCCTCTCTCTATATAGTATACACACATATATACACACAAATTTTTGTGGTTTTCTTGATAGGGTATTGCTCTGTTGCTGGGCTAGAGTGCACTGGTGTCATCATTGTTTACTGCAACTCCAAACTCCTAAGCTCAAGCCATCCTCCCACCTCAGCCTCCTGAGTAGCTTGGAAACTTAAGCATGCATCACCATGCCTAGCTAATTTTCTGCTATTTTTTGCAGAGATGGGCCTTGCTATGTTGCTCAGGCTGGTCTCAAATTCCCGGCCTGAAACAATTCTCCTGCCTTGGTTTCTCAAAGGGCTAGAAGTATAGGCAGAAACCACCATACCTGGCCCTTGGTTCTGTATTTTATATATCATAATCAATACCACACTAACCAAAACCTTTTCACTTTGTACCCAGAAATTCTTTCCTTTGTGATATTATTATTATTATTATATTTTCAAGGTTACATTTGTTCAATAGTAGTCCAGGCTGTCAGACATTTGCAGTAATTTGGGAATGATAGATAGATAGAACAATTGGTTCAGGACAAAATTCTGTCCTGTCCCTAAAGGCAGGAGTGGTGAGCTACAGTGCCCCAGTGGGACAGGATGCTACCCTAACTAGAAATAATTTGATCCATATAGTCGACTGGTTGACTAGAGCCAAGTCTCTAGCAGTGAGAAGAGAGAAAAAATGTGGTCTTCATCCTTCAGTCCTCTCACAGTCATTTTGAAAGTGCTTATTAATTGGTTGATTATGCTGTGTTATCTTCAAAGAAACACTCCAGTTCACACATTGTCAGTAGGGGCAATATCACCCTTAAGGGGACCATAATTTGTTCTTGTGGAGTGAAAAATTTTTATGTCTTAAATGTGTGAAGCGCAGATATGCTGCAGTACACAAAAAGATACTCAGTGTATCTGTAGTATTAAAGCTGTGTGAGGGGGGCAATGGGTAGGGGAACTATCTAAACTATCTCCTTAAGGAGGAAATAATTTTTTGAAAGGATTGGGAAGTACAGGTCTAGTTTCATTCTAAGGGGTTGATTTGCTGTATCTGTATTTGTTCAGGAAGATAACCGTAATTGAGGAGCTGTCGACAACTATTACTATTATTGGGTTTGTTTTATTTTCTGGGGTCCATGCTCTGTTAGCTCGACCTCAACTGCTCAGCCGTAATATCAGCAGGTCCAATCAGCTTATGATAAATTTATGTAATTATGAATTGACTTCAGAAATCCTTTGAATCACATAATTTTTTAGCTCAAATAGTTGTAACTCATTTTGAATTAAACTCATTTTGAAATACAAGATTATAAAGCAGGTAATATTATTATAGATATAAATTGAATAAAATTCTCGTATTCTTCCTCTGCTATTTAGATCTTGGTGATTTATTGAGGAGGTATTTCTTTTTTTTTTTGAGATGGAGCCTCAAGCTATCCCCCTGGGTAGAGTGCCATGGCATCACAGCTCACAGCAACCTCCAACTCCTGGGCTCAAGCAAGTCTCCTGCCTCTGCCTCCCAAGTAGCTGGGACCACAGGCGCCCGC
>CAUYQV010065780.1:0-23250 GCA_963574575.1 Galagoides demidoff | reverse complement strand
TGATGAGAAGAATGTGTATTCAGTTTTGTTAGGATGAAATGTTCTGTAGATGTCTGTTAAATGCAAATGTTGAATGGTTAAGTCTAAAATTTCTTTGCTTAGCTTCTTATTGTAGGATCTATCCAACACTGCCAAAGGAGTGTTAAAATCTCCGACTATTATGTGCTGGAGGAAATCACATTGCTCGTGTCTGTTCGAGTCTCTCTTATAAATTGAGGAGCGTTCTGATTGGGTGCATAAATGTTGACAATTGAAATCTCATCATGTTGAGTGTTGCCCTTAACAAATATGAAGTGACCATCCTTATTGTTCCTTACTTTTGTTGGTTTAAAGCATATTGTATCTGTGAATAAAACTGCCACAGCTGCTTTTTGCTGATTGCCATTTGCCTAAATTATATATGATCATCCCTTCACCCTGAGTCTATATTTATCTTTTAAGGTAACACCTTGATTCTTGAACACACAGATTCTTGAATGAAGCAGATGTCTGGCCTGAGTTTTTGTACCCAGTCAGCCAATCTGTGGGCAATTTAAGCCACTCATATTAACTGAGAGTAGTGATAAGCCTGGTATTATTTTGGGTGTTGAATTTTTTGAAAGTCCAGTGGACATTTTTAATCCTTTCACCACTGTGGAAGTTGGGTTTTGATCAATCAAAATTTTCTGGGCGAGTTTACTTGGGTGGTAAAGCATTGTGATGCTCATTGTGGAGAATGGGCCTGAGAATATCCTGGACAGCTGGTTTAGTTATTGCAAATGTCTTCAGCATGTGAATATCATTAAAGTATTTAATTTCTCCATCATAGACGAAATTCAGTTTAGCTGGATACAGGATCCTGGGTTGAAAATTGTTTTGTTTTAGGGGGTTGAAGGTAGATGACCATCTCTTCTAGCTTGAAAGGTTTCAGCAGAGAGATCTGCAGTCATTCTAATATTCTTCCCCTTGTAGGTTATGGTTTTCTTACATCTGGTTGCTTATAAAATTTTCTCCTTCCTATTAACTTTGGCAAAGTTAATTATAATGTGCCTCGGAGATGTCTTATTCAGATTGAGTCATGCTGGGGTTCTGAAACTGTCTGCTCTCTGAATTTCAGAATCTCTTGGCATGTCTGGGAAGTTCTCCTTCATTATCTCATGAAGTAGAGGCTCTGTGCCATTCAAAGCAATCTCATAACCTTCAGGAATTCCTATAAGGTGAACATTAGTTTTCTTCTAATTATCCCAGAGCTCTCTGAGAGAATGATCCATTTTTGCTCTCCACTTCTCTTTCTCTTTGAGCATTTGGGAACGTTCCAAAGCTTTGTCTTTGATGTTGGAAATCCTTTCTTCTGTCTCCTCCATTTTGTTACTGAGGGATTCTACTGTATTTCTCATATTTTGGAAGGCTACAACTTCTTTTCTCAATGTGTCAAAATCTTTGGTGATTTTGTCTTTGAATTAATTATTCCTAGAATTTCTAATTCCAACTTTACTTCCATTCTGTTGATCTTATTTGCCATCCAAATTCTAAATTCCATTTCTGACATCTCAGTCATCTGTTTGTGAATGGGATCCTCTGGTTTAGCTGGTTTGTCATTCCTTGGGGGAGTTGAACTGTTCTGATTATTCATGTTGCCAGAGTTTTTCCACTGATTCCACCCATGATTTTTTTTTCACTGTTTAGCTAGATGAGCAGGTAAGGTGAAATTGGATTGGAGGTTTCTGGGGTTGTGGTTGACCAGCCCTTCACCAAAGATCTGGGACTTGTGCTTTTTCTCTACAACTTTGCAAAGGACCCATACAGTACTATAGCCTGTGACTCTAGAGGCCCACTTGGTGTAGTGAGGCTAGGTGGCTCTGTCTTGTATTCATCTGATTTCTGTCCAATCCCAGTGAATCAGTTACTCTGGGTCGAAGTCTCAGCTTTGGAGAAATATAAGCAACTAAGACATCCTGTCCCCCACAGGCAACACCTGGAAGACGAAAATCAAACTTACCCACTACAACAAAACCAGAGTACCACCTTGGAGGGTCCTTGGTTGGTTTGTACAGTTCGAGTTCCAAGCCAATTGTCCCAATTAGCACCCACTCTCTAGCTGGAGAGTTCAAAAGCTCTCCAGCAACTAGATAGTAGGAGTCTACTGGTAGTTGAAGTGTGGCTTGCTCTGGTGCTCCAAGGAGTCAGAAAAGCCTGTCTGGTAAAAGGTTTGGAGCAAGGGGACTGATGCTTCTTTCCCCACCTTGCTCACCCTTCAACACCGGACTCTGGTAACCCCACCATCAGTCTCTGTTAACCCACTCTCTGTGGCCCAGTTCTATTCAATAAGCAAATATGCCAGGGCTTTGTGCCTGCCAAAGTCAAAGTAAAGTCAATGCTTCCTCCTCTCAGTTATCACCCTCTGCCACCAGCCAGCAGGGGGAGCTGAATCTTGCCTGCCTCAGGTGCTCAATCGCAACTAGAGAATGTTCCACCTGAGCTCAATCTAAAACTGAGGATATCCAAACAGCAAAAGTATTTCTCCCTCAGCCACTGCACCTTTGTGGTCACTGTTCTGCACCTCTGGTATCCCTGTAGGGCGAGGTCTGGTTCCCTCTGGCAGACTATAGAGTTGGGGAGATGACTCTCCAGAATCAGACCCCAGCAGTGCCCAGTGCTTTTGAACTGAGCACCATCTCTAGCACCATCCAACTGATGGGATATTGTTGAGCTGTGGTGCTTGGACCTATTTATAGTACAGAACTTTTTTTTGAACTGGAAGATGTTGTTGGTGCCTCCATGTTCTTCCTCCTGATTGGTGAGTCTTGGTTGGATTTTTCTATATCATAGGAAGGGTCTTTGGGGAATTTTTCCTATTAGATGGTTGAGGGGGTGTTTATTATTATTGAATCATAACTGTGTATACTGATGCACTTATGGGTTCAATGTACTGATTTGATATACAATGTGAAATGCTTACACTGATCGACACATCCATTACAATTATATTCTTAATAGTTTTGAAATGCACCATTGCAACATGTACATTAGGTGAGGTCCCCCCAAATACCCTCCTTTCTCCCACCTCTCCTCTCCCTTCCCCTCTCTCTCCTCTTCCCTTCTACTTTCTGGACTATGATTATGTTTTACCATTGATATGAATGTGTAGGTTCTTATATATTGGTTTCATAGTAGTATTGAGTACATTGGATACTTTTTTTCCATTCTTGAGATACTTTACTGAGAAGAATATGTTCCAACTCCATCTAGGTAAACATAAAAGATGTGACATGTCCATCCTTTTTTATGACTGCATAGTATTCCATGGTGTACATACACCACAATTTGTTAATCCATTCATGCATTGATGGACACTTGGACTGTTTCCATGTCTTGGCAATTATGAATTGGGCTGCAATAAACATTCTGGTACAAATGTCTTTGTTCTAAAATAATTTTTGATCATCTAGGTATATACCTAGTAGAGGAATTGCAGGATCCAATGGCAGGTCTAATTCTAGTTCCTCAACTATTCTCCAAACTTCTTTCCAAAAAGGTCATATTAGCTTGTATTACCACCAGCAGTATAGAAGTGTTCCCGTCTCTCCACATCCACACTAAAATATGTAATGTTGGGACTTTGTTAGGTGGGCTAACCTTACTGGAGTTAAATGATATCTCAAAGTGCTTTTGATTTGCATTTCTCTGATGATTAAAGATGATGAGCATTTTTTCATGTTCATCAGAGAAGTTTTTGTTCAAGTCTCTTACCCACATAGAAATGGGGTTATTTGTTGTTTTCTTATTGATTAGTTTGTGTTCTCTGTGGATTCTAGTTATCAGACTTTTGTCAGAAGCATAACCTGCAAAAATCTTGTATTCTGAAGGTTGTCTGTTTGTTTTACTTACTGTGCTCTTTGCTGTGGAAAAGATTTTTAGTTTGATCACATCCCAGTAATATAATTTTAGTGTTACTTCAATTGCCCAGGGGTTCCTCCTCATAAAATGTTCTCCCAGGCCAATTTCTTCAAGTGTTTTCCCTGCACTCTCTTCTAGTATTTTTATAGTTTTATGTCTGAAGTTTAAATCTTTTATTCAGTGAGAATCAATTTTGGTTAATGGTGAAAGGTGGGGGTCCAGTTTCAGTCTTCTACAAGTGGGCAGTCAGTTCACCCAGCACCATTTGTTAAATAGGGAGTCTTTCCCCCACTGAATGTTTTTGATAGGCTTATCAAAGATCAAGTTATGATAAGTTCATCTCTCAGTTCTCTATTCTGTTCTATACATCTACCTCTCTGTTTTTGTGCCAGTACCATATATTGTTTTGATCATTATATAGTATAGCCTGAAGTCTAGGAATGTGATAACTCCTGATTTGTTTTTATTTCTGAGTAATGTATTGGCTATTTGCTTGTTGGCATCTTCTGCTATTTCTTTTCTCAGAGTTTCATAGTGCTCTTTATAGAAATCTTTCACATCCTTTGTTAGGTACACTCCCAGATATTTCATCTTCTTTGGCACTATTGTAAAGGGAATAGAGTCCTTGATTTTTTTTCAGCTTAACTATTGTTGGTATATATGAATGTTGGTGAGTATTGATTTTGTATCCTGAGATGCTGCTATATTTCTTGATCACTTCTAAGAGTTTTGTAGTTGAGTTCCTGGGGTTTTCCAGATATAAAATCATATTACCTGTGAAGAGTGACATTTTGATCTCCTGTGATCCTATTTGGATACCCTTGATTACCTTCTCTTGCCTGATTGTAATGGCTAAGACTTCCATTACAATGTTAAAAAGCAGTGGAGACAATGGGCAACCTTGCCTGGTTCCTGATCTGAGTGGAAATGATTTCAATTTTACTCCATTCGGTATGATATTGGCTGTGGGTTTGCTGTAGATGGCCTCTATCAGTTTAAGAAATGTCCCTTCTATACCTATTTTTTAAAGCATTCTGATCATGAAAGGATGCTAGATATTATCAAAAGCTTTTTCTGCATCAATTGAATTATGTGGTCTTTATTTTTTATTTTGTTCACGTGATATAATTATTTATACATTTATGTATACTGAACCAGCCTTGGGACCCTGGGATAAAACCCACCTCGTCATGATGTATAATTTGTTTGGTGTATTGTTGGATTCTGCTTGCTAGGATCTTATTGAATATTTTTGCATCAATATTCATTAGAAATATTGGTCTATAATTTTCTTTTCTTGTTGGGTCTTTTCCTGGTTTGGGGATCAGGGTGATATTTACTTCATAAAATATGTTGGGAAGTATTCCTTCTTTTTCTATGTTTTGGAAAAGGCTAAGTAATATAGGTTCTAGTTCCTCCTTAAAGGTTTTGTAGAATTCTGATGTGAAGCCACCTGGTGCCAGACTCCTCTTTTTTGGGAGATTTCATATAGTTGATTCTATTTTAGTACTTGATATTTGTCTGTTCAGCATTTCCACTTCTTTCTGTTTAAGTCTAGGAAGCTGGTGTGCTTCCAAGTATTGGTCAATTTCTTTCAGATTTTCATATTTCTGAGAATAGAGTTTTTTGTAATATTCATTAAGGATTTTTTTTTCAAGTTCTGAGGAGTCTGTTGTTATTTGGTGTTTATCATTTCTGATTGAGAAAATTAGGGATTTTACTTTTTTATTTCTGGTTATGTTAGCCAAAGGTGTATCTATTTTGTTGACCTTTTCAAAAAATCAACTTTTTGATTGGTTGATCTGTTGAATAATTCTTTTATTTTTAATTTCATTTAATTCTGCTCTAACTTTAGTTATTTCTTTTCTTCTGCTGGGCTTGGGGTTGGAATGTTCTTCCTTTTCCAGTTTTTTGAGATGTCCCATTAAGTTGTTGAATTCCTTTCTTTCTTGAGGAAGGTTTGCGATACTATAAATTTCCCTCTTAGGACTGCCTTTGCAGTATGCCAGAGGTTCTGATAGTTTGTGTCTTCATTATTGTTTTGTTCCAAAAATCTGGTAATTTCCTTCTTAATCTCATCTATGACCCAGCTATCATTCAGCATGAGGTTATTTAGTTTCCATGTTTTTGTATAAGTATGCAGATTCCTGTTGTTACTGAGTTCAACTTTTATTCCATGATGGTCCGAGAAAGTACAAGGAATAATTTCTATTTTTTAAAATTTGCTGAGGTTAGCCTTATGACCTAAGATGTGATCAATTTTGGAGGCTGTTCCATGGGCTGATGAAAAGAATGTGTATTCAGTTCTGTTAGGATGAAATGTTCTATAGATATTTGTTAAATCTAATTGTTGAATGGTTAAGTTTAAGTCTATAATTTATTTTCTTAGTTTCTTATTGGAGGAGCTATCCAACAGGGTGTTAAAATCTCTGACTATTATGGTGCTGGAGGTTATCAAGTTGCTCATGTCTGTTAGAGTCTCTCTTATAAATTGAGGAGCATTCTGGTTGGGCACATAAATGTTAATAAGTGAAATGTCATCCTGTTGAGTGTTTCCCTTGACAAAAATGAAGTGACCATTCTTATCTTTCTTTACTTTTGTTGGTTTAAAGCCTATTGTGTCTGTGAATAAAATTGCAATGCCTGCTTTTTCCTGATTTCTAGTTGCCTGAATTGTAGATGTCCATCTTTTCATCCTAAGTCTATATTTATCTTTTAAGGTAAGGTGAGATTCTTGAATGCAACAGATATCTGGCCTGAGTTTTTGTATCTAGTCAGCCAACCTGTGCCTCTTTAAAGGGCAATTTAAGGCATTCACCTTATTTGAGAGTATTGGTAGTATTTTGGGTGTTGAGTTTTTCAAAAGTCCAGTGGACATTTTTAAACCTTTTGCCATTCTGGAAGCTGGGATTTGATCAAAAGTTTCTTAGTGTGTTTATTTTTGTGGTAGAGCATTGTGGAGGATGGGTCTGAGAACCTGGAGAGCTCGTTTGGTTATGGCAAATTTCTTCAAAATGTGAATGTTATTAAAGTATTTAATTTCTCTGCATAAATAAAACTCAGTTTAGCTGGATACAGGATTCTAGGTGGAAAGTTGTTTTGTTTTGGAAGGTTAAAAGTTGATGACTTGGCAGTGCCTGTGGCTCAAAGGAGTAGGGTGCCAGCCCCATATACTGGAGGTGGCAGGTTCAAACCCAGCCTTGGCCAAAAACTGCAAAAAAAAGTTGATGGCCATACCTCTTCTGGCATGAAAAGTTTCAGTGGAGATATCTGCAGTCATTCAAATATTCTTCCCCTTGTAGGTTATGGTTTTCTTACATCTGGCTGCTTGCAGAATTTTCTCCTTCATATTAGCTTTGAAGTTAATTATAATGTGTCTGGGAGATGCTTTATTTGGATTGAGTCATGCTGGGGTTCTGAAACTATCTTCTGTCTGAATTTCAGTATCTCTTACTATGTTGGGGAAGTTCTCAAATATCTCTTGGAGTAAAGCTTCTGTACCTCTTAGAACATCTTCTTCTCCTTCAGGAATTCCTATAAGGTGAGTATTTGCTTTTTTAGAGTAGTCCCACAGCTAAGAGAATGATCCATTTTTTTCTCTCCACTTCTTGTCCTCTTTGAGCGTTTGGGAGAGTTCTGAAGCTTTGTCTTCAATGTCAGATATTCTTTCTTCTGCCTGCTCCATTCTGTTACTGAGGGATTATACTGTATTTCTCTTAGAGGGCTGCAAATTCTTTTCTCAATGTGTTAAAATCTTTGGTGATTTCGTCTTTGAATTCATTGAATTCTTGTGACCATTTTTGAATTATTCCTAGAATTTCTAATTCCAACTTTACTTCCCTTCTGTTAATCTTATTTGCTATCCAAAGTCTGAACTCGACTTCTGAAATCTCAGCCATTTGTTTATGAATGGGAACATCTGGTGTGTCTGCTTTATCATTCTTTGGGGGAGTTGGTTTACTCTGGTTATTCATATTTGCCAGAGTTTTTCTGCTGATTCCATCCCATTATTTTTCACCATTTAGCTGGATGGGCAGGTAAAATGAAATTGGATTTGGGGCTCCTGGAGTTGTGGTTAACCATCCCTTTGTCAAGGAGCTGGGACTGGTGACCGTAGCTTTTCCCCCTACAGCTTTGCAAAAGATCCATGCAGTATTACAGTCTGAGACTCTAGGAACCTGCTTGGTGTGGTGGGGTTAGGTGGCTCTGTCTTATATTCAGTTGATCTTTGTCCAATCCTAGTGGATCAGTGACTCTGGGTTGAAGGCACAGCTATGGAGAAAAACAAGCAACTAAGACATTCCATCCGCCACAGGCAACAACTAGAAGAGGAAAATCAACCCTTCCTGCTACCACACAACCAGGGTATCACCCTGGAGGGTCCTTGGGTGATTGCCACAGGTCAGGAGTTCCAAACCAATTGACCCAGTCAGTACAAACTCTCAAGTGGGGGAGTTCAAAAGGTCTCCCACAACTAGACAGCAGAGGTCTACTAGGTGCTCAAGTGTAGGTCAGAAAGGCCCACCCAGTAGCAGAGTTGGAACAGGGGGGCTGGTGTCTCTTTCCTCTCCTTGCCCCTCTTTCATGTCCAGTCACTGGCAACCCCATGGGGCTGTGGTCCTACTCCCTCCAATAAGCAGGTGTTTCAGGCCTTTGTGCCTGCCAGAGTCAAAGGAAAGTCAATGCCACCAGCCAGCCTCAGGTACTGAATGGCAACTGGGGAGTGTTCCACCTAAGCTCAGTCCAAACCTGAGGATAACAAGTCAGCAAATAATTTTCTCCCTCAGTCATCACACCTTTGCCCCAGCTACTTTGCAGCAGTGGCATCCTTATAGGGAGAGGTTTGGCTTCCTCTGGCAGTCCTCAGAGTTGGGGAGATGTCTCTCTAAAATTAGACCCCTGTGGGATCTCTCTACTGTTGCTGAATCTTCATGGGAGGTGTCCCTGTGCTTCTCCCAGGCAGCTCCCATGGCTGGAGAGGTGGCTATAGTGGCAGCTCCTGCAGCGCAGGGCATATGGTGCTCAGTTCACAAGCCTCCTCCCACAGCTGGTTTGCACTTTCACAAATCCAAGTCCGACAGCCTCCCCTCCTTGTCTGTCTGCACCTCTACTGGGCTCACTGTTACAGTGCAGCTCCTCTACCATGGCCCTTGCAGTACCTGATCCTGGCAATGAACTGCAGACATCCTGGTCTCTGCAGGGGTCAGGCCTCCAGACCCTCATGCAAGGGGGGAAGGGTGGACTGGAAGTTCTAAATGGCAGGGAAAATGCTAGCTCAACTTTCATGCCTGGCAAGAGAGTGCTCAGGGTCACAACAGGGTCCCTCTGGAGAAGCAGTCCCCACTTCTAGCAACTCTCTTCCATGGGGTGAGAGAAGAGGTCTTCAGTTTACTGCTTGCCCAGAGAAAACCCACATCATGTTTGGGATGAGTTTTCTACCTGAAATTTGCCTTCCTAGATTTGCAGCTTGCCTCAGCAGAGGTGACGTGCAGCTATCACTCTTCTCTCTCAGCTCAGCACTCAGCCTTTAGCTTTATTGGGTCATTATCCTTCCCTTTGGATGGGAGCTTCTGTCAAGAGCTGGCTCCAGTCAACTATCTTGCCCCTCTCTTTCTGTTTTCTTGATGAAGGCTTTCAATGCTATAAATTTCCCTCTTAGGACTGCCTTTGCAGTATCCCACAGGTTTTGATAATTTGTGTCTTCATTATTATTTTGTTCCCAAAATTTGGTTATTTCCTTCTTAATCTCGTCTTTCACCCAGCTATCATTCAGCCTAAGATTATTTAGTTTACATGATTTTGAGTCTGAAGATTCTTGTTGCTGTTGAGTTCAACTTTTATTCCATGGTGGTCTGAGAAGATACAATAAACAATTTCTATTATTTTAAATTTTGCTGAGGTTAGACTTGGGTCCTAAAGTATGATCATTTTGGAGAATGATCCGTGGGTTGATGAGAAGAATGTATACTCAGTTTTATCAGGATGAAATGTTCTATGGAGGTCTGTTAAATCCATTTGCTCCCGGGTCATATTTCTTTGTTTAGTTTCTTCTTTGAGGATCTATCCAAAACTGTCAAAGAGTGTTAAAATCTCCAACTATTATAGTACAGGAAGATACCAAATTATTCATATCCATTAGGGTCTGCTTTATGAATTGAGGAGCATTCTGGTAGGGTGCATAAATGTTAATTATCAAAATCTCTTCATGTTGGGTATTTCCCTTGACAAATATTTAGTGAACATCCTTATCTTTCTTCATCTTTGTTGGTTTAAAGACAATTGCAATCCCTGCTTTTTTCTGATTTTCATTTGCCTGTATTACAGATGTCCATCCCTTTACCCTGAGTCTATTTTTATCCTTTAAAGTAAGATGAGATTCTTGTATGCAACAGACACCTGCTCTGAGTTTATGTGTCCAGACAGCCAACCTGTGCCTCTTTAGAGGACAATTAAATCATTCACATTAATTGAGAACAGTGATAGGCATGTTTTTCAAACATCCAGTGGACATTTTTAATCCTTTCACCATTGTGGGAGTTCAGTTTTTGTTTTTTTTTCCAGTGACCTCTGAACTCTTTATTGGTATAAGAACATGCTGCTCTACTGCCTCCATGTCTCAGAACTTTGGTGTCATTGGTCTCAGACACCACTTTGCTGTCCACTATCCTGTGGGTGGTGGTCTTTTGGATGGCTTGCATGGAGTTGCTGCTGTCCAGGGCATCACAAATGTTGAATTCCTCTCCATCTTCCAGCAGGTGGCAGTAGGTGGCGATCTCAACCTCTAGCTTGACTTTGATGTTCAGCAGTGCCTCATACTCCTGGCCCTGGCGCTGCCCCTCTGTCCAGGTCTGTGCCAGCTCTGACTCCAAATGCAGCAGGACCCCATTGAGTTGCTCTATCTGCATGGCGTAGCAGGCCTCCACCTCCCTCAGGCTGTCCTCCAATGTGGACTTCTGATTTCTCATGGAGTCCAGTTCAATCTCCAAGGACTGCACTGTAAGCGTCAGCTCTGTGAGCATTGTCTTAGCAGCTCCAACCTCAGCAAACTGTGAGGTAACCACTGAGGTGCTCTCCTCAATCTGCTGGGACCAGGTCTTGGCCAGCTCCTCTTCGTTCTTCCGAGCCAGCTTGTCATACTTGGCCTGCATGTCTGCCATGATCTTGCTCAGGTCCTGGGATTTGGGAGCATCTACCTCCACAGTCAACCCAGAGCTGGCAATCTGGGCTTATAGGACTTTTACTTCCTCCTCATGGTTCTTCTTCATGAAAAGCAGCTCCTCCTTGAGAGCTTCGATCTCTGATTCCAGCTGCAGTCGAGTGATATTGGTGTCATCAATGACCTTGCAGAGCCCATGGATGTCGCTCTCCACAGATTGGTGCATGGCCAATTCTGTCTCATACTTGACTCTAAAGTCATCAGCAGTAAGACGGGCACTGTCAATCTGCAGAATAATGCGGGCACTGTCCACAGAATTGGCAAAGATCTGAGCCCTCAGGTCCTCAATGGTCTTGAAGTAATGGGCCCAGTCTCTGACCTGGGGCCCCTTCTTCTCCAGGTGTTCCCAGATTTTGCTCTCCAGCCTCTGATTATCAGTTTCCAGGTTCCTCACTCTGTCCAGGTAGGAGGCCAGGCAGTCATTCAGTTCTTGCATGGTCTCCTTCTTGGTCTGGATGCCCGCTATTCCCCCGGCCATCCCTGTGGCCAGACCCCCAGACCCCCAGCCACCCCAGAAGCTGGTGGAGCGGGACATGGAGATCCAGGAGCCCAAGCCCCCAGCACCTGCTGCACTGCTGGCAGGCTGGACACTGTAGCTGGGTGCCTGGACTGAGCCCAGAGACTAGTAATTGCTGGAGAAGGTGGTGGAACGAGTAGTAAAGAACATGACATCCGAAGAGGAGAGGACAAGACTCGGGCGAGCTGGGTGGGAGTTCAGTTTTGTTCAATAATTTCTGGGCAAGTTTACTTTTGTGGTAGACCATTGTGCTGGTCATTATGGAAAATGGGCGTGAGAATATCCTGGAGAGATGGTTTAATTATGGCAAATTTCTTCAACATGTGTATGTCAGTGAAGTATTTGACTTCCCCATCAGAAATGAAACTCAGTTTGGCTGAATACAGAATCCTGGGCTGAAATTGTTTTGTTTTAGGAGATTGAAGGTTGATGACCATCCTCTTCTCACTTTAAAGGTTTCAGCTGAAAGATCTGCAGTCATTCTAATATTTCTCCCTTTGCAGGTAATGGTTGTCTTATGTTTAGCTGTTTGCAGAATTTTCTCCTTCATCTTAACTTTGGCAAAGTTAATCACAATGTGTCTAGGAGATGCTTTATTTGGATTGAGTCTTGGTGGGGTTGTGAAACTACCTGCTATGTGAATTTCTGTATCTCTTGCCATGCTTGGGAAGTTCTCCTCCATTACATTTTGGAATAGAGAATCTGTGCCTTTAGGACTATCCCCTTCTCCTTCAGGAATTCCTATCAGATGAATGTTTGCTCCTTTGGAGTGATCCCACAATTTCTCAGGGAATAATCAGTTTTTGGTCTCCACTTCTCTGCCTCTTTGAGCATTTGGGAGCATTCAAAAGCTTTGTCTTCAACTTCAGAGATCCTTTCTTCTGCCTGCTCCACTCTATTACTGAGGGATTCTATTGTATTACAAAGCTCCTTGAATAACTTTCTCATTTCCTTAAGCTCTATTTCTTTTCTCATTATGTCCATATCCTTGGAAATTTTTGTCTTTGAATTCATTAATTTCTTGAGATACCTTTTGAATTTCAATTTCTAACTTTTCTTCTATTCCATTGATCTTATTTGCCATTAATATTCTGAATTCTATTTCTGACATTTCAGTCATTTGTCTATGAATGGCATCTTCTGTTTTATCTCCTTTGTCATTCCTTAGGGGAGTGATGTACTCTGATTATGTTGCCAGAGTTCTTCCTCTGGTTCCACCCCATGATTATTTTCTGCAGTTTGGCTATTTAAAGTGGTAGAGTAAGTTTGGATTGGGGGGCCCAGGAAATAGAATTAATCTGCTCTTAACCAATGAGCTGGGGCTTGTGACTGTGAATTTTTCCCTATAGCCTTACAAAGGTCCTTTTCAGAGCTGTAGCTTAAGTCTCTGAAGACCTACTTAGTAAGAAAGCACAAGGTGGCTCTGACCTGAAATCAGCTACCTCTATCCATTTTAAGGAGTATTAGGCTAGAATCTCATCTGGGGAGAGATACAAGCATTTGTGGTGCCCTGCCCCCACCAGTGATAGCTGGTGAAGGAGATTCAGTCCTTTCCCTCTTTAAACCAACCAGCACTACACCTCAGAGGGACCCTGGGTGGACAGCCCAGGTCTAAAGTTCTAAACAGATTGACCTGGACAGTACAATAACAGCTCAATAGAGAGAGTTCAAAGGGTCTCCAACATCCTGATAGAAATCCATAGACAGTTCCAACCAGTATACACAAAAGGATGGAATCTGGTCCCCTCCTGTGGACCACCAATTCAGGAAAGACCACTAGCTGTAGTCAGGACAGAGGCATCAGCACCTCCACTCTTGTAAGTCTGAACTGGGATTCAGTTTATCTGTCCCTGAAAGTCCAAACCTGGCATCAGCAGCCAGCCCTTGAAAGTCCAAATCGGGTACCAGCAGCTCTACCCTTGAAAAATCTAAACCATGTGCCAGCAGCTCTGCCCTTGAAAGTCAAACCCTGTGTCAGTGGCTGTGCCCTTGGAAGTCTTAGGCACCCCCTGGCTCCACCCTTGAAAATTCAAACCCAGCACCAGAGGCTATGCCCTTTGAAGTCCAAACCAGGTGCCCCTGGCTCCTCCCTTGAACATCCAAACAGTTAATATGTCTGAAAGCAAAAATGTCAGCTGTCTGTCCTGGCTAGAGTCAGCCCTGTTTGCTCTCCTCACTCACCCCTCTCTGCTGATCACAAAGTCTGAACTAATCTTCTGTCACCATGCGGCAGTACTGGCATCTCTGAACTTGTTCTGCTTCAGCTGCCTGGTAACAGATTATTCCTTGCTCAATTAAATTTTGTTAATTCAATTTGTCAGAAGTAGGCTCCAAAGAGACTCCCAAAATACCATGTGGACAAGTAAGGTACCTGCCAGATTGTGCCCATTACTGGGGCTTGTGGGTAAGTGATCTCTCAGATTCTGAAAAACCTGTGAACATGCTTGAGCAAATTCCTGGTCCTAGTTGGCTTGAAAGTTATATGAGAAACTGCATTGAGTCTGGAATCAGACTAGATCTCGGCCTGGAATCAGACTGGATCTGATTATTAACTTGTTTAGCAGTCCTCCTGCTTTAGTCTTCTACAGTGCTGGGACTATAGGCATGAGCCAGTGGTCCTTAATTGGATATCTTAAAATTCTTCTATTAAAGATATATATATCTGTAAAGAAACTACTGTTTAGAACAATATCTGAGCAGGAAGAATGAGTCACTGGAGACTTTGTTGTCCTAAATCTATATAACAAGGCTCACCTTTGTTTAGGGTACCTTCCTGACCATCTCATCTCAGACATTTACATAAACTTTCCTCTCTTGGTATGAACAAATGATGGGACACTATTTAGGCCTCAAATCTTAGCTTCATATTTTAAAAATATAAATTCTCTACCTGGTTTTACCTAGGATTCATCTTTGTAGAAGGCATATTGCTGCCTAACTAACAATTGCTTAGGACAATAAAATAAATAATTAAAAGATTAGATGGTCTGAATAACATACACATTTAAAAGCTGGCAAATATAAATTCTGATTTTGTCTGTATATCTCTATGTTTGTGCATCTATATGTCATGTGTATGTGACATTTCGCCACTAAAATATGCAAAAGAGCTCTAATTAATTGGCTAAAAAGAGTAAGAACTTAAATATTTTATCAGGAAAACAGTAAAGAACATGGATGTCTTTTCATTCATATGACTTTGGTAATCTTTGATATACGAAACCAGTTTTAAAACTGTTATTTATGCTCAGATGTTTTAAGGTCATAGAACAACTGCTTCTGTAATATATCTAAATTTTGCTGGATTTGACTGTGAGGTTATGGGGTTAGTTTTCGATCCTCTGGTGTCTAAATAGGTGGCCAGGGTGAGGCCTGGGGACATGTTCTCAGTGACTAAAACAGCAGCTGCAAGGTACAGTCTATCCCACTTAGCCCCTTCTTCCATGCTCCAGCTTTGCCCCCTGGCTATGCCAGGAGGAATTTGAATCCTCCAGTCTTCCTGTTTTCTGTTCTGAACTCTGCACCTCGTAAATGAGTTAAGGACACAGATAGGTCTCATCCTTTTCAGCCATCTTTGATGCTAGGTGGCCATGTAAAACTGAAAAGGACCAGGAACAAGATTAGAGTTGGCGCCTATGTTGTAGTTTCAAAATGCTTTGCAGGAACTTAAAATCTTAAATCCCATTATGTTAAGTTTAAAAGATAATTATAAAATGTTTGAGTCATTAGCAAGATAAAAATAATAAAACTAATTGTTAAACATAAGTTTAAATTTGTATACTTTGACATCTTGTTTTTAAGTGATACAGAAAACTAAACATATTTAGGTAATAAAAATTAGAGATTGACAACAGTTCAAAGTTACTTTAACCTACTAGGTTTTGCTATGAATTGACATTATGGTTATTATGTGTAATAAAAACTACTAGATAAAAGAGAAACTATTCTGATAACAAAGTAAGAAAGGTTATAGGACACAGACATATGAATAGTTTTATTGGAAAAGATAGTTTTGTCTAATTTATGAGTTTTTAAAACGGTTTTAAACAGTTTGATTAAAAGGATAATTAAAACTAAATTGATATAAAAGTTAAAAGGTTATAAAGATTTATAAGAATTAACTTGTGGTAAAATTGATTGCACTTAGATGGACTTGTTTATAAGATTGTATTAAAATTGGCTTTATCATTAATATGCTAATACAACAAAATTTGGTTTTCTCCTTTTGACAAGATTTTCATAGGATGCTAATTGGAATAAAAAAAACTTTTGTGGTCAGGTGCAAGTGGCTCATGTTGCCTGTAATCCTGACATTCTTGGAGGCCAAGGCAGGTGGATTGCTTGAGCTCAAGAGTTTGTGATCAGTCTGAGAAAAAGCTAGACCCTGTCTCTAAAAAACTAACCTGGCATTGTGGAGGGTGCCTATAGTTCCAGCTACATGGGCTAGGGAGGCAACAGAATTGCTTGAGCCCAAGAGTTTGAGGTTGCTGTGAGCTGTGACAACAGGACACTCTACCAGAGGTGATAAAGTGAGACTGTCTCAAAACAACAACACCCAAAATATTTTTGCACACCTTTTGACATGTATAATACTTCAGCTATATACATTAGTTGTCATGATTGTTTGAGAAACTGAGTGTTTCCTTTATCAGAGATAAGATTATTTGCTTTTCAAAATCTTTTAATTATCAGTTTGGCTAAGTGAATGACTAATAATTTTATAGTATCTTAGCACTCTGGGAGGCCAAGGTGGGTGGATTGCTTGAGCTCAGGAATTCAAGACCAGCCTAAGCAAGAGTGAGACCCCATCTCTAAAAACAGCTGGGTATTGTGGTGGGCACCTGTAGTCCCAGTTACTAAGGAGGCTGTGGCAAGAGGATCACTTGAGCCTGAGAGTTTGAGGTTTCTGTGAGGTGTAACACCATGGAACTCTACTCAGGGTGACAAAGAGAGATTCTATCTCATAAAAAAATTTTTTTGTAGTAAACTGTGATCCCCCATTTCATGGAAAGCATTTTACAACAGACAATTCTTGACTTTTTGCTTCTTAAGTTTGACTAAAAATGTAAAGTTACTAATTGTAAGAATTATAGTCAACACATGTGATTCTATATATAAATTGACCAAAGAATAAGTTGTGTTTTTAATAAGAAAAATTATAAAGGAAGCATAAAATGAGTTCTCATTGGAAATACATATTATGTAATTTTGTCTAATTCAAAAGTTATTTGGAAGTTGATTTAAAATACAGGTTTGGGAAGGAGTGAAAACAAGGTAGGAAGTGACTAGTGAGCGAGAGAGACGTGGAAAGGTAGAGAAAATAAAAACGTATTTTTGGTGAGAATGGTCAAATGAGGAAAGCAGTATTGTATAAGAAAGAATCTTCTGTGGTAAACTTCTGACCTGAAAAGGAATGACTGGTTATTTAAGAAAAGGGGAAGTGAAGACAAAACAGGTTGTAGGTTGTCTGTGCAGGTTGGACAGAACTCCGGAGAAGGAAATTATGAAGGAATTTGTATGTGATCCTGCTGGCTATGACTTATAAAAATCTGGTTAAAACAACAATGTTTTCTTGAGATTATTAACTCACTCATGATGAAATTACATGACCTGTTTACCTTTAATTGAAAATTGCATTATATGAAGCTTTTTTACCTTTTTGGTAACTGGCCTGAAAAAAGCAAAGATTTAATGCCTTATCAAGATAATCACTGTATTGTCTTCAATAGGGTTTTGGCTAACTAGAAAAAACTAAACTTTAAAAGGGTTTTGTACTCATATAACTTCTTGTATCATCTTTAGAATCTTTTGACAACTATCACTTGGTAAAATGAATGGCTTGTGATTTATTTGAACAAATGTTTTAAGCCTAACCTTCTAAAATCAAAATTCTAAATTCAGTCTTTTTGACCTCAAAGTAACTTTTTAAATATTGGGAGCACTGAAAGCTTAAGAGAGACATATTAGACTTATTTGATATGTTAAAACTGAACAGGAAGGATTATCAAGTAAGAAACGGTGTTTAACTTTCTTTTGATTATGTTTGTACATATGTATTATTAATAAATGTTCCAATACTGTAAAATACTGATATGTCTTAGTGTGTGTCATCAGTAGCAATTAGGATTATTACATTAAATTGTTGTATGCCACAAAAATAACCAATTTTGTTTGCCAATTGTCTCTAACTATGGCTATTCTAAGACTTTTGTCTTCCGTAGACAAGAATTATTTTATTTTGCCTAATATCAAATAGTGAGTTTTTGAAACTGGCTAAGTCCAAAGTTTGTCCTTTAAGAAAAGTCACAGAAAGGACTGGCAAATTCTCTTGAATACAGATTTCTGATAGCTTTGGAAATTATATACCATCAAACTAAAGCAAAGCAAACTTCCAGGACTTTAATTAGAAAACTGGCATGTCCAAGAGTAGTGCTAACTCAACCTCAAATAGAATAGAAATAGGTTACACTGGAGTAAATTATTTTTTATGACTTTTAGTTTGAAACATTAATTCTTCTTGTATTTTGTTCTCCAGAAGTCAAGAAAACCTTTTTCCTTATTTGAGCTACTGATAGCTTACAACAAAGTACATATTTGTAAGCAAAATTTGAAGCATTTACTTTTCGCTCTCTACTTGATTTCTCTAGAATTTGAAAACCATTTATAAGTATTCGTAATTTACGGCAACATAGTTATTTGCATAAGTTCAATAAGAATCTGTTTTCTTCTATAGGACACCGTTCTTTTTACCAAGGCTTTGATGAGGATGGCATATTTTCCAAGGTGCCCAGATTGCATTAAGGAATCAAGGTTGAGGGGCGGCACCTGTGGCTCAAAGGAGTAGGGCGCTGGCCCCATATGCCGGAGGTGGCGGGTTCAAACCCAGCCCTGGCCAAAAACTGCAAAAATAAATAAATATATAAAAATTTAAAAGAAAGTCCTTAAGAAAAAAAAAGGAATAAAGGTTGACATTATAAGGCTGATACAAAGCCTGCTGGAAAAAATTGGCCAGTTTTTTCAAGTAACATCTCTTGATCTGTGGTGAGTAAAGGATGTCACTTTCTGACAGATCCAAGAATCCCAAGTTACTCTGGAGCCTCAAGAGAAGAGGAATTTACCCAATGCACATGGGTATCTAATGGCACAGATAAATCCTTGGCTTGACTCAAGAGGCTTTCAAGTCTAACTTCAGATTCCTTATGAATGAACATTCCAGCAAAGCCAGTTGTGAAAGAAAAAAGTCTAGGTGACTAATAAGGTTTATTTTGGCAAGTAAATTGATCCTGCTATGATTTGTTTATTAATAACATGGAAACTAGAGAGAGAAAAATATGATTCAGAAATGAAAATCTATGCTCGACCTGTATTAGACGCCAGCCTTGTCTGCAATGCCAGATCCTGGAATGAGATGTAGCTATTTAAACTAACCTGTTCACAGGACTAAGAGACTGGCTGAAAGACATAGAATCATATACAGTAGTCAGATTTCTTCCCTCCTTCTTAGTCCTGAGATAATATCTCAAAAACCTTTTAATTTCAAAGTGGGGAATAAAGGAAGTTAGAAATATTTACCCCAGAAGATGACAGACTAGCAGGATCATTCAGCTGAGCTCTCCCAGTACAACTGGGGAAAGAAAGAGAACCCAGCCATATCTAGTGTAGGGACCTTTCCTGGAGTCTTAGCTTGGGGTTGCAGTGAGGTGGTGAGGTACAGGAGACACTGTGTGATCCAGAGCAGGGGAGATCTGACTCTACACAGTGATTGGGCACTGGCAGGAACTGTCGGCCATGCCAGGAGGGGAAGAAGCCTTTCTGCAGTTTTCAGTTCTTGGGGGGAAGCTATACACTGAGTGGAAAGCTTGGAAGAGTGGGTGGACTTGAACAGTATACAGCAACCAGATTTGAGCACCTGTTGGAGTGGACTTGCCATTGTTTGGTGGCTGGCAAGGCAGCCATACTGGGAAGGTCCTGGATCCCATAGGGCCACTATTGTGGGAAGGTGGGAAAAGGCCGTGAGGGTGAGCCTCTTACCAAAGGCCTAAAGCACGGCCATCTTAATTCTACCTGCTGGGATCAGAACTCCACTCCTGGGACAGGCTCAGTGGCCCCTGCACCCTATAGGAACTGGAGTCGGGGGCACTGTGATACCTTCCCCGAAAGGATTCTGGGGAGCTTTAAGATCGCAACCCAGTGTCTGAATGCTAGGGAAATAACCAGGTGATCACCGAAGGTAACTAAGTTTGGAGTAAGGACCATAGAGGTTGCTGGCTGGGCTTTCCATCTGCTAAAAAAAACCACAGCATCACCTAGTGTCCTACAGACATATTCTAACATATCTATATTCCTATTAAAGTTGGTCCCTTCTATTATCTATCTATATAAAATTTTTTTTGTATTTGTTTCTTTTTCTTCTCTTTGTTGTGGAGATTGCTGCTATTTTTGGCTATTAGGGCTTTTTTGTTTTGTTGTGTTTTCTTCTACTCTTAACTTCCATTTTACTTTCATCAAGAGTAAGGTCTCCTATATTTTGGAGTTATAGTATTTTAGCCTCATTTATTCTTTCTCTTGAGTTCACTCCTTCCCATTCTCTCTTTTGATACTCTTCTACTTTTCTCATATTTCCCACACAAATCATACAACAGCTAAGATAACCTTTTTTTGTCTTCTTTCTTTTGTCCTCTTCCCTCTCTCTCCTTTTTTGGATACAACTATATTTTAAGTTTCCTTTATCTTTTCTTATGTTATTATTTATTTTATTTTTTTCCTTATATGCTGAGAGGTGGGGTGGCACATCTGTGGTCTGGCAGGGAGGTCATGGCAGTAGTCCAGCTCCATGAGGCCAGGAGTTCATGGTCTAGGGAGTCCTTGGAAAGAAAGTACTGGAAAGCCCTCACTGCTTAATTGTTCTATTTCTTCTTCACTTTATTTAGTTTTTACTTCTTGTTTTTGTTTTCTCTTTCTATTTGTGGCAGATGAAGAGTTTGGCTCTAATCAGGTTGGTAAGGAGCTCCTGATTTCAAGGAACCCATGAAACCCAGACCCTTAAAATCCTTGAGTTATAGGTGTGGTCTTAGCACTGTGTGGATCAATATGATTTCTTCTATCACTCTCATTTTCTCTTTCTGTCCTATTCTCTTGCTCTTCAATTTTTTCTTTTATTCCCCTTCCTTTATCTTTTAATCTTTCCTTCTTTTCTCTCCTTTCATTTCCTCTTATTTTTCCCTGCTCACTCTTTACCTTTCTCTTCCTTTTGGCCTTATAGCAAGAGGTCACTTTAACACCTAGCTCTGAGAGAAGGTAATTTGAAGCAAAGAAGGATGAAAGAAGGAAAAAGCAGGACAAGAAGGTGAACAAGAAGAAAGCACACATGAGGAGGAATCTACAGAAAAATTCAAGCAACATAAAATATCAAAACAGAGCAACTCCTCCATGAGACCACAAGGCAGCTACTACAGTAGACTCCACCTACAAAGAATTAATGGACTTGACAGAAAGGAAATTTAAAATATGGATGATAAAGACAATAAAAGGAATAGATAGGAAAATGGAAAGACAGAACCAAAAGATGGATCAGAGAAATGTAGAATATAGAAAGGATATGGTGAGCTTAAGGAAATGAAGGAGACAGAGAATGTAAAGATGCACAGAAAGTATAAAAAATAGATTAAACCATGCAGAAGAAAGAACCTCAGAGCTAGAGAATAATGTTTTCCATTTAAGTCAGGTAGTTAAAGAGGCAGAAAAGAAGAGAGAGAAAGGCAGAACAGTCACTTAGACAACGATGAGATTTCATGAAGGGTTCAAATGTATGAATAAGAAAAAGACTGTCCCAAAAGAATGGAAGTCCTACTGGAGACTATTATAAATGAAAACTTCCTAAGTTTTACAAGATCCTGACACACTCTTTTTAGATCAATATAGAACCCCGGATCATCTCAACTCAAACAGAGCTTCTCTAAGATACATTGTAATGAACCTGTCCAAAGTCAAGATGAAAGAAAAAATCCTGCAAGCAGCAAGGAATAAGCACTAACTGAACTAGAGAGTCAGAGCCATTAGGATTACAGCTGACCTTTCAACTAAAACTTTCAAAGCAAGAAAAGAATGGCCATCCACCTTCAACATTTTTATTTTTTGAGACAGAGTCTCACTATGTTGCCCTTAGTAGAGTGCCATGGCATCATAGCTCACAGAAACTTCAACCTCTTGGGCTCAAGCAATTCTCTTGCCTCTGCCCCCCAAGTAGCTAGGACTACAGACTACAGGTGCCTGCCACAACAGCTTGCTATTTTTTTGTTTGACTATTTGTTTTTTATTATTATTATTATTAAGTCATACCAGTGTACATTAATACTATCATGGGGTACAGTGTACTGTTTCTATGTAGCATTTGAAATACTTTCATCCAACTGATTAACAAAGCCTTCATGTCTTTTTCTTAGTTATTGTGTTAAGACATTTACATTCTAAAAAAAAAAATAAAAATAAATTAAAAAAAAGACATTTACATTCTACATTTAGAGAGATTCACATGTACACTTACAGGATGAACCATAGGCATGGTCCCACCAATTACCCTTCCTCCACACAATCTCCCCCCCTCCCCTTTACACCCCCTCTCCCTCACCATATTCCTGGGCTAAAATTGGGTTATAGCTTTCCTATGAAAGCTATAAATTAGTTTCATAGTAGGGCTGAGTACATTGGATACTTTCTTCCATTCTTGGCTAAGAAGAATATTTTCCAGCTCCATCCATGTAAACATGAAGGATGTAAAGTCTCCATCTTTCTTAATGGCTATATAGTATTCCATGGTGTACATATACCACAATTTATTGATCCATTCGTGGGATGATGGGCACTTGGGCTTCTTCCATGACCTAGCAGTTATGAATTGGGCTTCAATGAACATTCTGATACAAATATCTTTATTGTAGAGTGATTTTTTTGGTCTTCAGGGTATATACCTAATACAGGACTTAATAGGATCAAATGGCAGGTCTATTTTTCATTCTCTAAATGTTCTCCAGATGTCTTTCCAAAAGGAATGAAGAGAACTTCATTCTCTAAGTGTTCTCCAGATGTCTTTCCAAAAGTTTGCAATCCCATCAGCAGTGTAGAAGTGTTCCCCTTTCTCCACATCCACGCCAACATCTCTGGTTTTGGGATCTTGTGATATGGGCTAATCTTACTGGTGTTAGATGATATCTCAAAGTAGTTTTGATTTGCATCTCTCCGATGATTAAGGATAGTGAGCATTTTTTCATATATCTGTAGGCCATGCGTCTGTCCTCTTCAGAGTGCCTTGCCCACCCTGAGAGGGGATCACTTGTTCTCTTCTTGCTAATACATTTGAGTTCTCTGTGGATTCTGGTTATTAAACCTTTGTCAGAGACATAACCAGCATAATCTTTTCCCATTCTGAGGGCTGTCTGCTTGCATTACTTACTGTGTTCTTGGCTGTGCAGAAGATTTTAATTTGATGAGGTCCCAGTAGGGTATTTTTGACGTTCCTTCAATCGCCCAGGGGGTCCTCCTCATAAAATCTTTGCCCAGGCCGATTTCTTCAAGTATTTTCCCTACACTTTCTTCTAGTACTTTTATAGTTTCATGTCTTAAGTTTAAATCTTTAATCCAGCGA
>CAUYQV010065777.1:0-13969 GCA_963574575.1 Galagoides demidoff | reverse complement strand
TGGGAGGCGGAGGCAGGAGACTCGCTTGATCCCAGGTGTTGGAGGTTGCTATGAGCTGTGATGCCCTGGCACTCTACCCAGGCAGATAGCTTGATGCTCTGTCTCAAAAAAAAAAAAAAATACACTGGACTAGTGTCTTAGTTAATTCAGCCTTCTTTTTTTTTTTTTTTTTTTTTTAGACAGAGCCTCGAACTATCCCCCTAGGTAGAGTGCCATGGCATCACAGCTCATAGCAACCTCCAACTCCTGGGCTCAAGCGAGTCTCCTGCCTCCACCTCCCAAGTAGCTGGGACCACAGGCGCCCGCCACAACGCCCAGCCATTTTTTGGTTGCAGCCATCATTATTGTTTTCGCGGGCCCAGGCTGGGGATTCGAACCCGCCACCTTAGGTTTACGTGGCTGGCGCCTTAGCTGATTGAGCCACAGGCGCCGAGCCATGAATGTAAATTTCGATGAAAATCAAGCTGAAGGGAGGGGAGAGAAAAGGATGGATGAATTCATAGCTGTTGGGTGCAATGCACACCATCTGGGTGAAGGGCACACTTGCATGTATAGCTTTGACTCAAATTTATACAAGAACAAAGTATGTAAATAAAACATGTGTACCCCCTAATATTCTGAAATTTATAAAAAAGAAGGTAACATCTGAAGAACTACTAGTGTGTCACAGGAATTCAGGAGCCAGTTTGAAGCTATTCCCACTGTCCACAGAGGAAATAGGCTGAGCATTAAAAGTAATAATTAACCCATCAAGTATGTTTATATCCTATGGTTAAAATGATACTTAAAAGAAAACCAACCCATTGGCCGCCTTTGGAGTATATTGGGGGAAAAAAATTATTGTTTTAGAAAGTGATAGGTAATGGGACAGAACCAAGCATATGATTCTGCTTTTTACATTATAAACTGTACTTTGGGATTCCCAAATATAATTGATGATCATGAAATTTCTCTGTAGAGAGGATTCTGCCTAAATAATGAATGAAGAAAGAATGGTAGAATGCCACCATTTACAACCCTAAAGAAATAATAGGCCAGGTCCATTGTCTCAGGCTTTTAATTCTAGCACTTGGGGAGAGTAAGTTGGGAGCCTCCCTTGAGCCCAAGCATCTGAGGTTACACTGAGTTATGATGACACTGCTGCACCCTAGCTCAGCAACAAAGCGTGACCCTATCTCAAAAAAGTATCATGTCCCCCAGAAGAAAGTATATGCGACCACCTGAATGCTTTCTACCAGAAAAAAACCAACACCTCTACATACCTGTATATTTAATTGGCAATTTAAGGGAATTCCTATAGTGTTTCCCTTATATTTGATCAAGAGAATATGTTTGGCCAGGTGCTCACTTCTGTAATCCCAGCACTTGGGAGGCTGAAGTGGGTGGATTGCCGGAGCTCACGAGTTCAAGACCAGCCTGAGCCAGAGTGAGATGTCATCTCTAAAAAATAGCCAGGTGTTGTGGCTGGTGCCTAAGTCCCAGCTACTTGGGAGGCTGAGGCAAAAGGATCACTTGAGCCCAAGAATTTGAGGTTGCTGTGAGCTATGATGCCACAACACTTTACCAAGGGTGACCAAGTAAGAGTCTGTCTCAAGAAAAAAAAAGAGAATATGTTAAATGACATCTCATAGGCATGTAATGAAGAAAATCTGGATCTGGGGAAGAAATAAGCCAAATGCCCTGGGTTTTCTTTTGTTGTTTGTTTGTTTTGAGACAGTCTCACTTAGTCTTACTCTGGTCGCGCTGGGTAAAGTGCTGTGATATCACAGCAACCTGAAACTCTTGGACTCAAAAGGTCCTCTTTCCTCAGCCTCCCAAGTAGTTGGGACTACAGGCACCCACTACAATGCTCAGCTTGTTTTTCTTTTTAGCAGTGATAAGGCTTCTTAAAATAGAAAAACAGCACTCTCACTCAAGCTAATCTGGAACTCCTGAGCTCAAGCAGTCCAACCACCTCAGCCTCCCAGACTACTAAGATTATAGGCAGGAGCCACCACACCCAGCCTTCTGACAGACAAATTACAAAATACAGAAAGAAACACGTAGGATGGCACCCGTAGCTCAAGGAGTAGAGCATCGGCCCCATATACCTGAGGTCACGGGTTCAAACCCAGCCCCAGCCAAAAACTGCAAAAAAAAAAAAATTACAGAAGGAAACACAACATGTAGTACATTAATAACAAATCAGGACATTTCTGATCAGAGTACCAAGGACCTTGTATTGATTGGGAAAAGGGCAAAAATACCAATTCACTTAATTTTATGTTAAAAGGGCTCATTAAAATTCTTGTTACCACTAAAGTATGTAATTTCTGTTCTTTTCTTTCTTTTTTTCTTTTTTTGAGGCAGAGTCTCAGTATGTCGCCCTCGGTAGAGTGGCATGCTGTCACAGCTCACAACAACCTCAAACTCTTGGGCTTAAGTAATTCTCTTGCCTCATCCTCTCAAGCAGCTGGGACTATAGGGACCTGACACAATGCGGAATGTTTTTTTTTTTTTTTGGTCATAGTTGTCATTGTTTTCAGCAGGCCCGAGTTCAAACCTTCCAGCCCCAGTGTGTGTGGCTGGCACCCTAACCACTGAGCTGCTGGGTGCTGAGCCAAACTGTGTGTAATTTCCAGGTCAGTGGAGTGGAGTAAAAAAAGAAGAAAAGTCAATTAAGAAAAAGAAAAGAGGGTGGCGCCTGTGGCTCAAGGAGTAGGGAGCTGGCCCCATATACCGGGGGGTGGCGGGTTCAAGCCCAGCTCTCGCCAAAAATGCAAGAAAAAAGAAAAAGAAAACAAACTGAAAATCTGGGACGTGTTATAGGTAAACTATTGTACTGGATTGCGGGTGGCTGACCCCTGCAATTCTAGCACTTTAGAAGGCCAGGGTGGGAGGATTGCTTGAGGGCAGGAGTTTGAAACCAGCCTGGATAACATAGTGAGTCCCCATGTCTTAAAAAAAATAAATAAACAAATTCAGCCTGGCATAGAGACACATGCCTGTCATCTCAGCTACTCATGAGGCTGAGACAGGTGGATCAGTTGAGCCCAGAAGTTGAGGTTATAGTGAGCTATGATAACACTACTGCACTCTAGCCTGGGCAACAGAGTAAGACCTTGTTTTTAAAAAAAAAAAGATAGGACAAAAAGAAGCTGTAAATAACAACATTTTATACATGTATATCCAAATATATCTTTTCCAGCAAGCATAAATGAACTAAGTTTCACAACATTAAAGATTGGCAGCCTGCAAAAGAAAGTCCAGTATAATAGTTCACATGAGATGTATTTATTACAGAAAGGTTAGAAGTAAATGAATAGAAGGTGGAGCTTGTAGCTCAAGAGGCTAAGGCGCCAGCCACATACAGCAGAGCTGACAGGTTCAAATCCCGCCCAGGCCTGCCAAACAATGACAACTACAACCAGAAAATAGCTGAGTGTTGTGGTGGGCACCTGTACTCCCAGCTGCTCAGCAGGCTGAGGCAAGAGAATCACTTACGCCCAAGAGTTGGAGGTTGCTGTGATCTATGATGCCGTAGCACTCCACCGAGGGTGACAGCTTACGGCTCTGTCTCAAAAAAAATTTTTTTTTTAAAAGAAGTAAATGGATTGAAAGGATAGCATTGGGAAACATCAGTATATTCTCTCTTCAGAAAGCTTGAAGAATTTATTTTTTTCTCTTTTCAGGTTAAAGAAGAAAGAATTTAGTTTGGAAGAAATATATACCAACAAGAATTATAAGTCTCCTCCTGCAAACAGGTAGGTGCAGACAGCTGGAAAATAAAAGAAAGGAAAAAATTCTGAAAGGACCGATGTAAATCTCTAGTCCTTTCATTTCAGAAAGGATCTATGGGCCAGTTGCAGTGGTTCATGCCTCTAATCCCTGCACTTTGATCAAAGTGGGAATGTCACTTGAGGCCCAGAATTTGAGATAAGCCTGGGCAGCATTGTAGACCCTATTTCTCTTTTTTTTTTTTTTTTTTTCGAGACAGAGCCTCAAGCTGTCCCCCTAGGTAGAGTGCTGTGGCATCACGGCTCACAGCAACCTCCAACTCCTGGGCTCAAGCGAGTCTCCTGCCTCAGCCTCCCAAGTAGCTGGAACTACAGGTGCCCGCCACAATGCCCAGCTATTTTTTGGTTGCAGTCATCATTGTTTGGCAGGCCCAGGCTGGATTCAAACCCACCACCTTAGGTGTATGTGATAGGCACCTTAGCCACTTGAGCCACAGGCGCTGAGCCTCTATCTCTAATTCTTAAAAAATCAGCCTGACATAGTGGTGTGTACCTATAGTCCCAACTAGTCAGGAGGCTGAGGTGTGAGAATCATTTGAGCCTGGAGTTTGAGGTTGCAGTGAGCTGTGGTGATGCCACTGTACTGTAGCCTGAACAACAGAATGAGATCTATCTAGGTTTTGTTTGTTTGTTTGTTTTAAATTAGACAGGGTCTCACTCTGTCACCTTGGGTAGAGTACACTGGCATCATCACAGCTGATAGCAACTTCAAACTCCATCCTCAAGGGATCCTCTTGCCTCAGCCTCCTGAGTAACTGGTACTGCGGGCTCCCACTACAAACATGACTTAGTTTTTCCATTTTTTAGTAAAGACACGGTCTTGCTTTGCTCAGGCTGGTCTTGAACTCCTGAGCTCAGGCGTTCTAGTCCTACCCACCTCAGCCTCCCAGAGTGCTGGGATTATAGGTATGAGCCACCACGACTGACCTGAGACCCTGTCTCTTTGGGAAAAAAAAGAAAAGAAAGAAAGGGTTTATGTTTAGTTCTGTTCCTTATCTGGCCTAGGGAAAGGAACCTGGTGGCCTGTCCTTTGTGGTCTCATTTAGTTGAAGAAAGATAAGCTGTGTTTTCTTAACTAGAAGTAGAATAGATATTTTTGTCTCCACTTGAGTTGGGATCAGTAATACGATTGGAAAGCAATGTGTTTTGGGTTAGATTAGTGGTTCTCAACCTTCCTAATGCCATAATCCTTTAATACAGTTCCTCATGTTGTGGTGACCCCCAACCACATGAGGAACTGTATTAAAGGATTGTGGCATTAGGAAGGTTGAGAACCACTGGGTTAGATAGATACAGAAAATGTCAGTCTCCTTTTACTTTGCACTCATGTTTTTACCAAATACACTGTCTTCCTCAGGACTGGTAATCAACCTTTAGCTAATATTCTAAACCTAATACAGAAAGAGTTTCACTTAGCCACTTTTAGGCTTGAATTCCAGTCAAGTCAGGGAACATTTATTAAATGCCTATTGTGTTTAGGACATAACAGGAGAGTATTAGAGTTTCTTTTTTTTTTTTAAGACAGAGCCTCAAGCTATCCCTCTGGATAGAGCGCTGTGGCATCACAGCTCACAGCAACCTCCAACTCCCGGGCTCAATCAAGTCTCCTGCCTCAGCCTCCCAAGTAACTGGGACCACAGGCACCTGCCACACAACGCCTGGCTATTTTTTGGTTGCAGCTGTCATTGTTGTTTGGCGGGCCCGGGCTGGATTCAAACCTGCCACTTTAGGTGTATGTGGCTGGCGCCCCAGCCACTTGAGCCCCCGGCGCCAAGCTGAGTATTAGAGTTTTATCATAGAATTTTATGCACGTGCTCTAAGATGTATACCTATTATGTCATTGCAGCATTGCTAAAATATAAAAAAGCATTGGAAACAACCTAAAATATCTATTATTAGTGTTCTCATTATGTTATTATCCATTCTTTTAATGGAATATTGTATAGCCATTAAAAACTACGGGGGGTACCCATAGCTCAGTGGTTAGGGCGCCAGCCACATGCTCCAGGGCTGGTGGGTTTGAACCCAACCCAGGCCTTCTAAACAAGAAAATAGCCAGGTGTTGTGGTGGGTACCAATAGTCCCAGCTACTAGGAAGGCTGAGGCAAGAGAATTGCTTCAGCCCAAGAGTTTGAGGTTGCTATGAGCTGTGAGACTCTGTCTCAATAAAAAAAATAATAATAATAAGTAAATACCATGTATTAAGTTGGAACAATTTTAAGGGTTACCAGTAGGTCCAAGAAGCATGGTATAGAGGACAGTAGGTGCTGCTGTGTAAGTGGGGGAATAATGGAGGATATGTTGTAGGTCAGTAATTATAGACCAAATCCACCCAGTGGCTCCTTTTTATGTTATGGCCTATAAGCTAAAAATCGTTTGGGGCATTTTGGTTTATTTAGGGATTTATTTTGTTTGTTTTGTTTTGAGAGTCTCACTCTGTCACCTGGGCCAGAGTGCCATGGCCTCACCCTAGCTCACAGTAACCTCAAACTGCTGGGCTCAAGTGATCCTCTTGCCTCAGTCTGCTGAGCAGCTCAGACTACAGGCACCCATCACAATGCCTGACTAACTTTTCTAGTTTGTTTTTTTTTTTTTTTTTCTGAGATAGAGCCTCACGCTGTCACCCTGGCTAGAGTGCTGCAGCATCCTCTAACTCCTGGGCTCAAGTGATTCTCCTGCTTCTGCCTCCCAAGTACCTGGGATGACAGGCACCCACCACAACACCCGGCTATTTTTTGGTTGCACCTATCATTGTTGTTTGGCCAGCCCAGGCTGGATTTAAACCCGCCAATTCAGGTGTATGTGGCTGGCACCTTAGCTGCTTGAGCCATAGGCACCGAGCCTGGCTTTTCTAGTTTTAGTAGAGGTGGATTCTCACTCTTGCATAGACTGGTTTCAAACTCCTGAGCTCAAAAGATCCACTTGCCTCAGTCTCCCAGAGTGCTAGGATTACAGGCATGAGCCACCAAGCCCAACAAAGAATGGTTTTACACTAACAAAGGGTTGTTTTTAAAAAGAAGAATAAGGGGCAGAGCCTTTGGCTCAAACAAGTAAGGTGCTGGCCCTGTATCCCAGAGGTGGCGGGTTCAAATCCAGCCCCAGCCACATACAAGGCTAGCAGATTTGAATCCGGCCTGGACCAGCTAAACAGCAGTAACAACTGCAACCAAAAAATAGTTGGGCGTTGTGGTGAGCACTTGTAGTCCCAGCTACTTGGGAGGCTGAGGCAAGAGAATTGCTTAAGCCCAAGAGTTTGAGGTTGATGTGAGCTGTGACGCCAAGGAACTCTACCAAGGGTGACATAGTGAGACTCTGTCTCAAATAAATAAATAAATAAATAAAAAGAAGAATAAGAAAAACAAAAAAGAATTTGTAACAGAGACCTCTTTGACTTACAGATTTTGAAATGTTTACTAGCTGAGCCTTTATTGAAAGGGACCAACCCATGCATGTCTGTATTGAATGACTTCTGGGAGACTACACTAAAGTGTCATTGGTGTTGCCTCCTATTGTGGCGTTGATCTTTTATTCTATACCAGTTTGAACTTGTTCACTATGTTCATGCACCATACATGTGGGGGTTTCTCCCCTCCCCCACACACATACAAAAAAAGATACTGGCCAGAGGAAACAGTCAGCTGTAAGGAGTTACTAGAGTTGCCTTCAGCCCCTATTGACTAGAAATGACCCAAGAGACAGCTGATTTGTTCTGTTGGTGATCCTGGTTTGTGCTCCATCCTTAGGTGTTTAGAGACCATCTTTGAGGAACCCAAGGAACGAAATGGTACGCTAATCTCAATCAGCCAACAGAAGAGGAAGCGAGTTCTAGAATTTCAGGATTTCACAGTCCCACGAAAGAGGAGAGCTCGAGGTAAAGTGAAGGTGGTGGGCAGCTTTACAAGGGCCCAGAAGGCAGCTCTGCAGAGTCAAGAATTGGATGCTCTTTTGATACAGAAACTTATGGAACTGGAGACCTTCTTTGCCAAGGAAGAGGAACAGGAACAATCATCAGGTTGAGAACCAACCCATTGGGGAGTCTCAATTTTAGATTTACTTCGGACCTCCTTGGAAGAGGTTGCCTGATTTTTGCCCAACCGCCCAAACCACTCAACATGCACAGTTTATGAATTTTTACCTATTTCAAGGTGCAACCTTTTTAGGAAATGGTGAAGGAGGGTCCTCTACTTCTACTGCTGAGTTTAGAACCTCAGGAATGTTCCCTTTTTCCTGGAAATGGTCCTGAATGACATCTGGCCGCCTCCTCTCAATCTCTGCCATCCATAGGAGGAAAAAGCGGCATATTCAAAGTAACACTAGGATTCTAAGGACTCACAGGATTTGCACGTCCACATGAAAGTTCCACTTTGTTTACAGTGGTGCTAGACCAAGATTATTTAGAAGCGTGGCCTAGGGAGGGGGACCTGGTGTCCTGTCCTGCGGGGTCCCACCAGCTCATTTCAGTAGTTAAGGAGTGATGAGCTATTGTTTTCTAATCCTTTGAGTCTGTCTGCCCAGAACTTGTTGATGTGAGCATATGTGAGAGTGTGCATGTGATGTGTGTATGTGTGTGTGTGTGTGGCATTTTCCCATCATCTCCCCTCTGTGACTATGGGTCACTAGTGCCAGAGGAGCCCATCCAGGCCCCATTTGAAGTAAGTTGCACTTTTTAATGTTGTGGTGTTGATTATTTTTCTTTATTTCCTTTTTTTTTTCTTTTTTTGTTGCTGCATGTTTAGAACCTTTAAATGTGATTTTAAAACAATTTTTTTAGACATTAAGGAGAAAGACAATACATGTCTTAATACATGATAGGCATTTGACCCAGTTGATTGGTGCATGGAAGAGATGTTTTCCCATTCTCTTGTCTCACATAATCCTTTACCCATCTTCAGCTTCTAGTGTAACTCATTAGAGGGAGCACTTTTTTCATCTGAGTTCTTAAGTACATGTATTTATTTTAGTGACATAAACAAGAACAGGTTTCTCTCCCAATCATTTAAAAAATACTAAGGTTGGGCATGGTCTTAATGAGTTTTATCTGAAATAGTGATGTGTAACAAAGTTGGGTACAATGGCTCAGGCATTGCATAAGCCAACCCAGAGTGTCTGCATCCGTCCAAGCAGCCTGCTCCAAGACAGGGGAGAGTCAGGGTAGGGCTACAGACCCAATGACACATCTCTGCAGAGGGACCACGAAACTCTGCAACCAGCCTTCTTTGAGGGCACCTCATTGTATTCTGGGCTTCTGCGTCAGAGCTACTAGAAGTGTCGTTACATGCCAGAGTTAGCTGAGTTTCTGGGTTTGTACCTGCAGGAGTGTGGGCAGAGGGATGCTTTGGGCCACCAGACTCCACAATCTCATTCTTTTCCCACTGAAGCCCCACCCCCTCTTATTCCCCTTGGGGTCTTTTTCTCCCCACTCCCACCCTGAAAACCTCAAAACAAAAGCTGAGAGAATTAAGATTCCTTGGCTGGTGAGTAACATGCTAAAGCCAGCCTCAGGACACTTGTCACCTCTTCCCATCCTCCTAAGAGCCACTGCCATGAAGCAGCTGCCATGGGAGAACTGTCAGAGCTCCAGGCACATTTTCAAGTCTGTCTGTTGGAGAGGAGTGGCACCGTCCTGGAATGTTGGCCAACTCCTAGGTTTCTTCTGCTCCCCCACTGGTTAGTGTGTGGGGAGATGGGGTGGGGGTGGGGATCTCTATGTGCCTTTACTTTGCAGGTTGACAGTCTGTGCCACACTGGAGCAGAAAACTGACATGAGCAGGAGAAATAAAAATGTACCATGTCTATTTTCCAGGTCTGGGCCTTAGACATAGCATTGAGACAAGTGAAATACACACCTGGTCAACCATGGAGGCTTGTGAGGCTGCAACCAAATAGGATTAGAAAAGAGCCAGGTTTCCACATAGCTCAGAGTAATACTAACCAGATTTTGCTGTTCTCCATCCACTTGCCCAGACTGTATAGAGAGAACCTATTCTTCACTTTGGTATCCCTCCCTTCCTAGGACAGGGTTCCTAGGAGGGAGCAGTCTGAGTAGTACGTTGTGCCCTTGTTTAGAGAGTTCTTGCTGGACAGCTTGTAGATCAGCAATGAGTCAGCTGTACCCTGTTTGCCAGCTCCATTGCCCAAGTACAGGAGGCAGTGATGTGGCAGCCATATGCCCCAGCAGAGGACAGTTGAGATGGGTACAGCTGTGGCATCACCCTGTACCAGATAAAGGTACAATTTCAAGTTTGCCGATTACAGGGGTGGCACTTGAAAGGGCCAGGAGCAGTGATTTTGGAACGTAGGCATCAGGTAACAGAGGGCTGAAGGAACAGTGACCTGTGTGTGCTCTGTCCTTGTACTTGAGAACATAGGGGAGAAGTTGCTCTGGGGCCAACCTTAACTGTCCTTTAAATTCTCAGCCTGCCTGTTAAGAAGGGGGCCCCATAACAGACTTGAAATCACTTACCTGCAGTTGATACATCGTGTTCTGGCTGAGCTCAGCCACGTTGTCTTAATGTCCAGTTTCACCCTGACTCAGCAGCAGTGCTGTCAGGGTCCTTGGGGCCTGTGGCCCTGAGTATGATGGGAGGGAATGGGAGTTGGTATAATTTCTGAGAAGTTACAGTGAAAACTACAACTTACTCAACTACAGCTCACCTCCTAAGGTTCAGTGTTTTCAACATGGAAAAGAAAGGAGAAATCTCAGGTCCAGTCAGGGTTCTGCCCAGTACCTTTTCACTAAAACTTTGAACTACAAGTTTTTTCCATCTTTTGGTTTCTAGCTATTTTTCCCTCCTCCTCCTCTTATGTCACTACCTGTTTTCTTTCTTTCTTCTCCCCCCCCCCTTTTTGATCTCCTTTCCAGCTTCATTTCTCCATCACCTCATCGCCTATTAGAGCAGATTATGCCTGCTTTGTCTTACTGACCTTACTGTAAGAGTGACAGCCAAGGGAGATACAGTGAAAAGACATGTAGCGTTTGCCTTACTTGGAGCCTGAAGAGCTCAGAAACTCATGCTGTGAATCCCAAAACTCAATGCTCCTCCAAGAGCTGTGAAAATCATGACACTTTGTCAAATTTTACCTGAAAGGGTCTTTTGTATGGGCACCAGAGCCCACTCTCTGGGCATGATACTTCTCCCTGGCTCATTTCTCACCCACCAGGCTGAGAGCAGCAGTGAGTGTGCAGGACACAGCTGTCACTCAGTCTCCAGGCTGGGATTCCATCTCATGATCAATACCATGTACATTAAGATCTGTGAAAGACCAACTTTTAGGCAGTGTACTTTTTCCCCACTACCTAGGGGCAAGGAGTGGGAAGTATGCAGTTGGTGCTTTCTTTAATTCCCTTGTTTTGTTTTGTTTCTCTAAGCTTTTCCCCCTGGTATCATGGAAAGGACCTCTCAGATAACCACACAGTGGGTGGCTGTATCCAAAGTATAAATAATTGGCTGCAGGGGTGTGGAGTGTCCTTTCTGGGATTTATGTAAGGAAAGGCCTCCTTGCCAGAACTGAACTTGTTATATAAAAGACTGTCTAGGTAGAGAGACTTACTTAACTTTTCTAAAAATCACTGTTTAATATTATCATCTAGCCACAAATTGAGCAGCAAACGCTATTTCAATTGAGAAATGGAGGTTCCAGTCCAGGCCACCGTTCTAGCACCATGTGCTCTCTGCTTGTTGATCATGTCTTCAGCCCCTATGTGGTGCTGAATTGGGTTTGAATTCTTGGTGAGAGTTCTCGGCATCTCCTTGGGCTGCTTGTGCCCAGTAAATAGCTGCCTAAAGTGTCTATATATTATCATGGTCGATAGTTCAGTGAAATTTGTACATTTTTGGTAACATTGGCATACTGATGCCCCTGCAGTTCCTTTTCTGTTTGGTAGTTTGTGATCTACAATTTCCACTGTTACGTGTGTTAATTTATGAAAATAAATTTTTTTTGGAAACCTTTCAAATAACTCAAGGGTATTATTTCATTCTTAGGGATTGGTAGTAAACATTTTACCTGTAATGTCATGAAGTTAGGTTTTGTTTTGTTTTGTTTTTAACAAATAGGCATTCCAAAGCTATATATCATAGTAAAAACCATTCCTTCCAAAGTAGGCACCATTTTATGAAGACTATCCTGTGTTCAGAATTTCACATCTAAATTTTTAGGGTGGCCCTTAAAGCCTGCAATAATTCTTTTTACATTTATTCAGTCGATATAATTTATCTCTTGTGAGGAAATTTGGTATTTTGTAAGGCCACTAAGTCATTCAAACCCAGGTCATACCAAATTAAGCTGAGCAAGTATTTTAGGTGTGATTTCAAGTAGTTTGACTTATTTTCTCACATGGGTGAGAAATTGAAAAGCAGTTATAAATTCAGGTCAAAATATGTTTCACATAATAATTTGTAGTAACAGCTAGTTGAGATGACTTCTTGGGAAAGAATGATACAGTGGAGTACATTCCTTTACTTTTGGAAAGGTCTCATCTTTTATCACTTATCCTTCTTAGCTGTATAATGAAGTTAGGCTGTGAGTCTTTGGATTCTCAATTCTGTATTTAACCAATGGAAACTGGTGAAAGAATGATTCTGTTCCCTTCTTGGCCTAATAGAAGGACTAAAAGGGAATTAGAACGACAATTAGTCCTTGTATCAGGACTAATACAAGGAATTTTATCCATGTAGTCTTTCCTATTTGGAGAGCATCTCCACCTGATAGCTGTGCTGCTTGTTAGATTTCATGGTTACTGGGTAAGAGTACTGTCTATGCCTTTTCTTCAGAAAAAAAAGTGGCTAATTACCAATTAAGAAGGTATACCTCCATAACCTCTCCCGTCACAGAATCTTTTTTTTTTTTTTTTTGAGACAGAGTCTCAAGCTGTCACTCTGGGTAGAGTGCTATGGGGTCACAGCTCACAGCAACCTCAAATTCCTGGGCCCAAGTGATTCTCTTGCCACAGGCTCCTGCTACAACGCCCAGCAATTTTTTGGCCCAGGCTATATTCAAACCTGCCAGCTCCAGTATATGTGCTGGTGCCCTAGCCGTCTGAGCTACAGGTGCTTAGCCCCATCATAGAATCTTATGGTGGTGGAGCCTTCTGAGAGTAAGAGGACTGGTCCAACCTGATTTCACAATCCTCTCTAGGGTGGCCTGCCCTCTTCCGGTCATGGAGAAGTCATTTCTGCAGTTCATTCTGGGACTTCTCTTAAAAAGTGTTCTAGGATAGCCAAGCATTATGGTGGGCACCTGTAGTCCCAGCTACTCAGGAGGCAGAGTGGGAGGTTGCTGTGAGCTGTGACGTTACGGCACTCCACCAAGAGGGACATAGTGAGACTTTGTCTCAAGGAAAAAAAAATAATGTTCTAGGATATTCCTAGTTCTTCAACTTCCAGGGTGATAGGTGTCTTGCATGATACCTTTTTCAGACTCCCAGGGCCTCCTCCCTCCTTACTGACAGCTGATAGGTTTGCTGTGCATTTCACAGGAGGTTCAAGCAATGAGAATAAAACTGTCACATGGCCTGTTGACTGTTCCTTAAACAGTCCAGACATGCTTACAGCTTATGATATTTCACTTGCTATCCCCTGTGCTGGGAATGCCTTTCCCTCCCATTTCTACATGGTTCCTTCAATCATTTTATTCAGGTCTTAGGCCTGTCCAGATCACTCCACTCGAAAGTGTACCCTTCCCGTTGCCCTGCTGTGCTATAAAATACAGAGGGTGCTAAAAAGAGGTATACACATTTTAAGCAAGGAAAATATTAAAATTGTAATAATGTATGCAGATAACAAGAATAATACAAGTATTATATATAATTAGCAATTATATGTATTTATATATATTATATATATAATTAACTAATTATATATAATTAGCAAAAGTCAAACGTGACATGAGTATTACAAATTTAAGAAGTACAGTTTTTTTCCTTGTCTAAAATATGTATACTTTTTTTTTTTTTTTTTTTTGGCGCCCTCTGTATTTTGTAGCACTTCCCAGCACCTCTCCAAATCACTTTAAGTTATTGGAGGTTACGCTTGGTGCCTGTGGCTCAATCCGCTAGGGCGCCAGCCACGTACACCTAAGGTGGTGGGTTCGAATCCCCAGCCCGGGCCTGCCAAACAACAATGATGGCTGCAACCAAAAAATGGCCGGGCGTTGTGGCGGGCGCCTGTGGTCCCAGCTACTTGGGAGGCGGA
>CAUYQV010065776.1:0-35707 GCA_963574575.1 Galagoides demidoff | reverse complement strand
CAATGATGGCTGCAACTAAAAAATGGCCGGGCGTTGTGGTGGGCACTTGTGGTCCCAGCTACTTGGGAGGCGGAGGCAGGAGACTCGCTTGAGCCCAGGAGTTGGAGGTTGCTATGAGCTGTGATGCCATGGCACTCTACCCAGGGGGACAGCTTGAGGCTCCGTCTCAAAAAATAATAATAATAAAATAAATAAAAAAAATAAAAAGTATCAGACTTTTAGTGTTCTGTTTGTGAATAAGTGTGAAAGTGAGGGTACATCTGTTGTTTAATAATCAACAACAATTTTCAGGAGCATTTTTGTATCTCCTGACTTGCTGGGCCCAAAATACAGAAGCCAATTCCTTTTCTCTCTCTCCTTTAGTCAATAAATCACAGCTCTGGAGAAAGCCTTGACATTTCTTAATATATTTACAGGGGAGTAGAAGGAGGGTTTAACAGGCAAGAAGAACAGCAAAGGCATATTTAGAGACTTTGGATGATCTCCTAGGAAAACTATGTGAGTGGTGTGGGGAGTATTTAAAAGACAAGTTTTGAAACCCTCTGGAAGGGTGCACAGAAAACAAATGAGGGAACTGGAGAAAAGCAGTGGGAAGGAAAACTTTTTGCCATATACCAGCGTGAATTGAGCCCTATGGATATAATATCTTACTTTAGAAATAATCCAAATTGTTTTAAAATATATTAAGTGTCCAAATTGGAATACTAAGGAGATAAAGTATTTTATTTTTGGCAACACTGAATGATACAATTAAAGTGGCATTTAAGAAAGTAGAGTCTAACATGAGACAGGATAGCATCTTTTCTGGACACTTTGAAAGCAGAGGCTTAAACTTTCATTTGTACCCTTGGTTAGTAGTTTGCACCCATTAGGCTCTGATAACATATGTGTTCCTATGGTGGGTATTATGGCAGTGGTTAACGACGATTATAATGGTGATACTGAGGACCATGAGGGAACAATCATACATTATGTACCACAGGGATTCAGGAAGCTTTTGGAGTGATCCACACAGAGATAACATTTGATGTTCACCCTGCCAATTCCTAAATCCTAACCCTGCTTCTGACAACAATTGCTCTAGTTCAGAGGGCTTATCTTGTTGCTGATTTTCATTTCTTTCCCATCCAAAGAATCCTTTCCACAGTGAAGTCACTCATCTTCAAGGATCCATCTCCTTCCCAGAATCCCACAATGAGTTCCAAAGGCTTCTCAGATTAAAATTTCTCACTAGTTGTTTTCCCTGACTCAGCTCTCTTCTTCTCCCTTACACAGCTGCCAGCCCTGGCCCTCCACTCCAACTTGTCTGGCCTTTAAATGCTGTGGTGTGGCTCAAGCGGCTAAGGCACCAGCCACATACACCTGAGCTGGCGGGTTCGAATCCAGCCTGGGTCCGCCAAACAATAATGACAGCTGCAATCAAAAAATAGCCGGGCGTTGTGGCGGGCACCTGTAGTCCCAACTGCTTGGGAGGCAGAGGCAGGAGAATCGTTTGAGCCCAGGAGTTGGAGATTGTTGTGAGCTGTGATGGCACAGCACTCTACCCAGGGCGACAGCTTGAGGCTCTGTCTCAAAAAAAAAAAAAAAAAAAGTGCAGTGATTACAGGGATCCTTGCCCATCCTTTCTACCATGTTTTTCATCTCAAAAATCTGTCAAAAACTATAAATAAGTTAGAGTTTTTGCCATCCCAAGATGGCAAATGGTGGAGGAGAACAATGTTTAGTGAACAATCTACTACGGTATCAAGTGTTGTTAAAGAGGTCTTGGCCTCCCATGGGAACATTAGGTGATAAAGCAATCAAGAATAATACAAAATCCCTAGGTATACTCAGAATTTTCCAGTTCAAAACCTGTTTCTTGGCTTGGCACCTGTAGCTCAGCAGCTAGGGCACTAGCCACATACACCAGAGCTGGCAGGTTTGAATACAGCCTGGGCCTGCCAAACAACGACAACTATAACCAAAAAATAGCTGGGGGTTGTGGCGGGTGCCTACAGTCCCAGCTACTTGGGAGGCTGAGGCAAGAGAACCACTTAAGCCAGTAGTTCTCAACCTTCCTAATGCCATGGCCCTTTAATATAGTTCCTGTGGGTCATGACCCACAGTTTGAGAACCGCTGGCTTAAGCCCAAGAGTTGAAGGTTGCTGTGAGCTGTGATACCACAGCACTCTACCCAGGGCCACAGATTGAGACTCTGTCTCAAAAATAAAAAAACAAACAAACAAAAAACCCTGCTTCTTATTTAACCCTTACAACCTTACCCTGTGGAGTGAATTTTGTCCCAATTCTTAACTAAAAAAGTTGAGATCAACAAAATAAGGGTATGGGTTCTTTGCAGAGGTTACAGATTTGGTTTAATTTCTGGCTCTGTCATTAACCGGGTAAGTCCTTGAACAAGTTAATCAATTAACCTAAGGTTTAGTTCCCTCATACGGAACATTAGGTTACTAATAATACCACACAGAACTCCTAGAGGATGAAATGAAAAAAGGATAGAATAGCTTTCTCCATGGAATCTGATAATCATTATTTAACCCACTTTACTATATATATATATTTAGGCTAGTCAAGTGAAGCAGTGGCAGTGAAGAAGGAACAAAGGACTCTGTAACTAGTTGTGATCAATTAGTTTTAGACACACTACACTTGGATTGGCCAACCCTCTTTTACTCTTTACTTTCTTATTCCACAGCCTTTTCCTTGAAGTTATCTCCAACTCATCGCTCTTGGTTTCAGCCACTCAAGTCCCAACCCCTTCTTTCTAACTAGCTTTTGAACATTGGGTTTTCTAAGCAGCTGCGAGTTTCTGCTTCTATTACTTCTGCAATGTATCTAGTCTATAATTAGGTTTTTTTTCCTTGAGACAGAATCTCACATGTTGCCCTCTGTTGAGCACTGTGACATCATAGTTCACAGCAATCTCAAACTCTTGGGCTTAAGTGATTCTCTGGCCTCAGCCTCCCAAGTAGCTGGGACTACAGCTGCCCGCCACAATCCCTGGCTATTTTTTGGTTGTAGATGTCATTGTTGTTTGGCAGGCCCAGACTGGCCAGCTCCAGTGTATGTGGCCAGTGCCATAAATGCTGAGCTACAGGCACCAAGACTAAAATTGTTTTTTAAAAAAAATTATGTTCAAAACTTTTTTTATAGTGGTAAAATAAACATAACATTTACCATCTTAACTTTTTTTTTTTTTTGGAGACACAGTCTCACTTTGTCACCCTCAATAGAGTGCTATGGCATCATAGCTCACAGCAACCCCCAACTCTTGGGCTTAAGTTATCCTCTTGCCTCAGCCTCTTGAATAGCTGGGACTACGAGTGCCTGCCACAATACCAAGCTTTTTAAAATTTTTATTTATTTATTTTCTTAAATCATAGCCATATACATTAATGCAATTATGGGGTACAATGTGCTGGTTTTATATATAATTTGAAATACTTTCATGAAACTGGTTAACATAGCCTTCACCACATTTTCTTAGTTACTGTGTTAAGACATTAATATCCTACACTTAGTAGATTTAACATGTACCCTTGTAAAATGCACCATAGGTGTGGTCCCACTAATTATCCTCCCTCCACCCATCCTCCCCCGTCCCCTTCCCTTTCCCCTTCATCATGGGCTATAGCTGGGTTATAGCATTCATATGGAAGTGTGAGTGTTTATAAATTGGTTTCTATCGCCCTCTGTAGAGTACTGTAGCATCACAGCTCACAGTGACCTCAAACTCCGGCTTAAGCTATTCTCTTGCCTCAGCTTCCCAAGGAGCTAGGACTAAAGGCACCCACCACAACTCCCAGATTTTTTTTGTTGCAATTATTGTTGTTTAGCAGGCCTGAGGCTGGGTGCGAACCCACCAGCCTCTGGCTGGCGTGGTAACCACTAAGCTACAGGCAGTGAGTCTGAGATTTTTTTTTAGAGATGGAGTCTTGGTCTTGTTCAGGCTGGGTTTCAAACTCATGAGCTCAAGTAATCCACCCACCTCGGCCTCCCAGAGTGCTAGGATCACAGGTGTGAACCACTGCATCTGGCCATCTTAACCATTTTTAAGTGTACAATTCAGTGGCATTAAATACATTCACGATATTGTGCAACCATCACCACTACCTATTTCTAAACATAAACTCTATAACCACTGCATATTAATTCTCACTCCCCCTACCCCAAATTCTGGTGATCACTATTTTCTTTTTTGTTGTGTTATTTTATTTCTTTATTCTGCTTCTGCTAAGATTTAATTATTGCTGAGTGAATGACCCAGCATATTTAAGCAACTTTACTTTTTCTTTTTTTTTTTTTTTTTTTGAGACAGGAGCCTCAAGCTGTCCCCCTGGGTAGAGTGCCATGGCATCTCAGCTCACAGCAACCTCCAACTCCTGGGCTCAAGTGAGTCTCCTGCCTCAGCCTCCCAAGTAGCTGGGACCACAGGTGCCTGCCACAACACCCGGCTATTTTTTGGTTTCAGCCATCATTGTTGTTTGGTGGGCCTGGGCTGGATTCGAACCCGCCACCTTGGGTGTACATGGCTGGTGCCTTAAGCCACTTGAGCCACAGGCGCCGAGCCACTTTTTCAAAAAAGTTAACTTGAACCACAAATTAAAAATGTTGAAAAGGTCCAACTACTATAAATCCAACATAAGCATTTAAATTCCATTGGGATTTCTTAGCTGTAGTGTAGTTTCTGAAGAACCTCATGTTAAGTGCAATCATATCTGGTTTATCTCAAATAGCATGTTTTCAGAATTCATCCATTTGTACCATGTATCACAATTCCATTCCCTTTTATGGTCACAAACACACACAGTAACCTAGGTCTACACAGGGTCAGGATCATCAATATCACTGTCCTCCACCTCCACATCTTGTTCCACTGGAATGTGGTCAGGAGCAATAACACCCATGGAGCTGCCATCTTCTATGGTAATGAGTGATGTCTTCTTCTGGAATATCTCCTGAAGGACCAGCCTGAAGCTGTTTTACAGTTAACTTTTTAAAATAACTAATGTAACGATTAAAAAGTAGAGTATATACTCAGGAGGTTGAGGCAGGAGGATTGCTTGAGCACAGGAATTCGAGATTCGCCTGGGGCACATAACAATACTCCAAAAAAAAAAAAAGTTAAGCATACTAAGTACAAAAGCCAGTAACATGGTCATTTAAGATCATTGTCAAGTAATTCTTTTTTCTTTTTGTTAAGCAGGCCCAGGCTGGGTTCGAACCCACCACCCCTAGTGCACAGGGCTGGCGCTCTAACCACTGATCACCCAACCCATTATCAATGGGCACCCAGCCCATTATCAAGTATTATGTACTGCACATAATTGCACATGCTATACTTTCATACAACTGGCTGCACAGTACATCTATGTACACCAGTATCATTACAAACACACACAAGTAACATGTTGGACTATGACATTTCAATAGCAACATGATCACAATTAGGCAAAAAAATTTTTAAGTTCCATCACCTTATGTGACCATTATTGTATATTTGGTCTATAATTGACTGAAACATCATTATGTGGCACATGACTATATTTGTGAAGGTTTACTTCTTGTGGCGGGAGCCTGTAGTCCCAGCTATAGAAGAGGCTAAGGCAAGAGGATAACTTAACTGGCTGAGGCTATAGTCTATGCCAGTATCACACTGTTTTGATTACTATACCTTTGTAGTAAATTTTGACATTGGGAAGTGTGAGTCTTTCAACTTTGTTCTTTTCCAAGATTTTTTAGGTAGTCATAATTTTTATGCAGATAAAATGAAGTTTTTATGCAGGTGAATTTGAGTATGTGGTAGACACATTGAAAAGGGGGAAAACTGAAAACTTTTGTATCTCATAAGTTCTCCACCTATGTCAAGATCCTGGTCAGATTGGTCAGCCTTGTATTCCTAGAAGTATAATGCAGCTTGTGGTCAAACATGGAAAAAATATAAACATGACATATGATACTTTAATTAAGGGGGTATATAGGGAGGTACCTGTGGCTCAGTGAGTAGGGCACCGGCCCCATATACCGAGGGTGGCGGGTTTGAACCTGGCCCCGGCCAAATTGCAACAAAAAATAGTCAGGCGTTGTGGTGAGCTCCTGCAGTCCCAGCTACTCAGGAGGCTGAGGCAAGAGAATTGCCTAAGCCCAAGAGCTGGAGGTTGCTGTGAGCTGTGACACCACAGCACTCTACTGAGGGCAACAAAATGAGACTGTCTTTAAAAAAAAAATTAAGGGGTATATAGAAAGCCCACTAGGGTACAATATTGGAAAGAGGATGGCATAAGGAGACCAGAATCAGGGTTCTAGTGACAACTCTGCATTTAAAAGCAGAGTGATTTACCAAGCCTCTTACACCTCTCTAAGGCTGTTCACTCTTATTTTCACTGATCTGTAAAATGGGGATTACACGACATGCCCTGTTTACCTCACAGGGATATATTGAGGCTTAAGTGACGCAAAGTGTGCGAAGTGCTATAACACAGAAGCTATCATCATTCAAAGACTATTGATCATCAACCTCATCAGAGCTATGAAGCACTCTGCTCCCATCATTAACTGTGAGTAGAATTTTCTGGTCATAAAAGTTCACAGACACGCCAAGGTTCATCAGTAAGAGTTTGTCTGGCTTTAGTTGACAGCTTCTTAACCCCTCACTCTTCATATCAGCAACCAAGAAGTAGTAGTGTTCTATATAATATATGATTTAATCCATGTATTTATTTCATGCAGCCAAGGGTGAGGACCCTGTGAGAATCCTATAAGCCTGTGGGAGATGAAACTTACAGGCATCTGGGAAAATCTCTCATTCTATCTTCTGAACCTGAAGGGAAATATATTATTGCTGATTCATTTATGAGATTGCCTTTGGCTGGTGAAATAGTTCGGGCTAGTCACAACAGGAGGCCTTTTTAAAAAGACAAATAAGCAAAAACAACAAAAGCCCTCCCCATTAGCTGTTGGTTTCACTTGTTAGCAATTACCAGGACTCTGGCAGCAAGTTGTTTTGGGGCCCTCTTGACAGGATTCACATGCAATCCACAGAAGGTAGAAAGAAATCTCTTCATCTCTGCATGTTAATTAAGGAGGACAGATGGCCCTCTGATTATTCAACCATATGTAGGTCAAGACTAAATGAATTAATAAGCAACTTAATTCTCAGCCGCCTCCAAGAGCTTATGGGGCATCTATGAACAAACAATTGCCATAGTATCCTGGGAAACAGGAGATGGGGGTAGGGAGGGGGCTAAATTTCCCTCATAGCACACTAAGTTCCACGGCTTAGGAGGGACATCTTAGTCCCATACCACAATGTCTTCTACATAATATTTGGGATGATGAAATGAGTCAAAAGTTTTAAATCTTAGTTATCCCTGTATAAACTGTGTAACTACAACCCATAAGGTTTCTTTTCAAAAAATTTAAGCTCTCCTTAATTGATCATTTCAGGACTGAAAAGCAAAGGAAATAGAGCCTACCCAGAGAGAGAAATGTGACAAACAGCAAGAGCTGGGCCAAAGGAGGGTCAGGGAACAAGGTCTAAAAGGGCTTGGAGGAATAGGAGGCTGCGGTGGCTGGAACTGCTGGTGACAGAGCCTGATCTGGACCTGAAGAGCCAACTTGGGAGAAAAGGGGGCCCGTTACAATTTTGAGTGCAAGGCATACAAGGGGCAGTAATCAAGTCAGTGTGAGCAGAGGAGACAGATGATGCAGGGAATTATGGGGGATCAGTTGGTACAGGTAATTAGCAGCAGAGTCCTGGATGGCAGCAATGCTGACGTCTTACAAAAGAACTGGTCTTTTCTCCTCTCAGTGTTCCTGCCTGAGTCCACAGAATGGAAATTTAAATCCCTTTAGGTATTTATGTTGGGAAAAGAAGTTTCTTCCCTCCTTCCTACTCTTCCCCATGTGTGACTGACTGGTATGGTTGGCAGAAGAACTGAGCTGCCCTACTCAGCTTCCAACTCCCTGTGGAGCTGACACATTTTCCCACTTCATGTCTTCTTCCTCTTTTATGTGGTGAGCCACTTGCCTCTGAGGAAAAGGCCTGCACTTGCCCAGCTGTCTCTGGATGGCAAGTTTAATTCTCTGAGCAAAGGGCTAAGTATTAAACCCAGCTGTCAAATCTAGCATCACTGGTAGTAAGGTAGTTTGCTCACCTTCTGCCTGACTCCTAGATATATCTGAGTTCATGTAGTAGAGAGCCGAACAGGAACGGAAAGAGCATCATCATTATCACCTGCTTGCTTAAATTCCCAACACCCCAAGGTCTGGAAGAGATACACACTGAGTTGCTATACTATTTGTATAGTAAAACCAAATGTTTATACCACACATTTTCTTCTATGTGGTATTTGGGCTGTTAAGTTCAGCAAACAGCAATATATCTTAGTTTCTCAGCCTTGTGAAGCTTAAGAACTTTCTAAAAAATTATTTCTTTTAAAAATATACATACAACCCCAAATTCAAAGGAGAAAAAGGTAAATAGCCTTCTTCTCACCTATTCCTTCCGTTACCTATTCTTCTCATAAGCAACCATTTTATCATTGTCTTATTTATCCTTTTAAGAAAATTCTGGGCCAGGCATGGTGGCTCACTCCTGTAATCTCAGCCCTTGAGAAGCCCAGATGAGTGGATTGCCTGAGCTCACAGGCTGGAGACCAACCTGAGCCAGGGGGAGAGCTGTCTCTAAAAAAATTGCCAGCGTTGTGGTGGGCACCTGTAGTCCCAGCTACTTGGGAGGCTGAGGCAAGAGGATCACTTGAGCCCAAGAGTTTGAGGTTGCTGTGAGCTAAGACACCATGGCACTCTACCAAGGGTGACCAACTAAGACACTGTCTCAAAAACAAAAAAAAAATTCTGTTTATATACAAGCACTTATGTGTAATTTTTTTAACCAAAAAAATTCTAGACACAATGCTGTGTGCCGGATCTGGACCTGAAGAGCCAACTTGGGAGAAAAGGGGGCCCGTTACAATTTTGAGTGCAAGGCATACAAGGGGCAGTAATTTTTTTGGTTAATGGAAATGTATTTTCATTTGCTATATCTTAGAGATTATTCCTTATTAACTACTGTCATACTTCATGGAACTCCATCATATGGCCATAGTCTGTCATTGCATACTCAAGTTGTTTATAATCTTGTTCTATTCAAAGTGACTATATTTGTATGTCATTTTTCACATATAAGCAAAGATTACATTTGCAGGGTAAATTCCTAGAAGTGGAATTGTTAGGTCAAATGGTAAATGCACTCAAAAATTTTATTTATTTATTTATTTATTTATAGACAGACTCACTCTCTCTCTATGTAGCTCTGGGTAGAGTGCCCTGGTATCACAGCTTACAGCAACGTCAAACTCTTGGGCTCAAGAGATCCTCTTACCTCAGCCTCCCAAGTAGCTGGGACTATAGACACCTGCCACAATGCCTGGCTAGTTTCTCTATTTTTAGCAGAGATGGAGTCTTGAACTCCTGAACTCAGGCAATCTATCTGCCTTGGCCTCCCAGAGTGCTAGGATTACAGGCAGCGCTCAAAATTTATAAAGGTATTGTTAAATTTTCAATCATGGAAGATTTGTACCAACTTATGCTCCTATCTACACTGGCTATTGTATTTCCAAATATGATTCTCCTATGACTTCTGATCCCTTTCTAAATGTAAGAACTCTAGTAGCAACTTTGAATTTTAAAGAGGCTAATGAAGCAATAGGAAGTTTCTTGCTGTGGCTACGAGCATTCATCTGCTGTCTTAATAGGTACACACTGTCATCAGAGGGATTAGACAAAGAAATTGCTATACTTAATGTCTTGAATTCTCTCAGGGACTCAAGAGAATTATAAAGGAAAGAAACACAGGTGGCAGTTGACCTACTTAACTCTCTGGTATCACTTTGGACCTACTTAAAATAGGAGTCATGTGGAACATAAGGGAGGAGATTCATAAAGTACGTGCTATTTATGATACATGTAAAATAATTACACCAACTTAAAAGCAATCTTTTGAGTAATTTTGAAATTTGAGAGCAATTTTAATGGCATATAGTAGACTAGAACCAAGGAAGTTAAAGCGAATTCATGCTTTCTTCTCACCTTCCCTTGCTAACTTTCCTGCTGTCCTCCAAATAGGGTCCCTTCCAGGATCATTTTGCCACATAATAGAGCTTTTCTTGGCTCATACTACATGTTGTAAAATTACCTCTTCTCTCCCAAATAAAGTTCTTTTCCCTCAGTGCCTCATTTTTTATTCACTCTCAGAACATAGGATCTGAAGAATTAATTTTCACCTGAGTGGCTAGTTTTTTAAAATTCTCTAAAGTAATTCTCAAAAAGTTTTAAGTTGAAATCTAAATTTTTCATCATTTTAAGTAGTTGCAAAGGTTATAATTTCTAGCATATTATAAACACCAACATTTCAAGTTAAAATTTTAAATATAAATTTAATTAAGTGAATCCAAGTAAAACATGTAGATCCACTTTTTAAAATATAAGTTTAATATATTTAAACTCCTTAACATTTAGAAAGCTTATACTTATCTTTTTTCTCCTTGAGTTATTACAAATATGTACATGTATTAATACATAATTGATAAATACAAACATATATACATTTTGGTAATTACTAAATATAAGTAGTAAATTTCTTTCTTTCTTTCTTTCTTTTTTGAGTCAGAGCCTCAAGTTGTTGCCCTGGGTGAGTGCAATGGCATCACAGCTCACAGCGACCTCCAACTCCTGGGCTCAAGCGATTCTCCTACCTCAGCCTCCCAAGTAGCTAGGACTACAGTTGCCCGCCACAGCACCTGGCTATTTTTTGGTTGCAGCCGTCATTGTTGTTTGGTGGGCCCAGGCTAGATTCGAACCTACCACCTTAGGTGTATGTGGCTGGCCCCTTGGCCACTTGAGCCACAGGTGCTGAGCCAAGTAGTAAATTTCTTATTATTTTTAGTTAATATGAGCTCCTGTAACAGACTTCAAAATCTTCATGGCTTAATAATACTATGTATAATAAAAAAAGATTTCTTGATAATATAGAGTACCAAAATGGACTTGGTGGTAATTCAGGGACACATCTCAGTGCTCTATATAGCTTCCATGTAGCTGAAAAAGAAAAGAATGAGCTTGGAGATGGCACATGGCCAGGTCTGGAAGTGGAGTCCCTTACTTCCCTTGCCTTCCAAAACCCAGAACCAATTATATTTGCAAACCTGAAACAGAAGGAGGACAAGAATGCAGTCTAGCATTCTAGAAATGGATTGGGTAAACATCTTGATAATCTTGGCCACAAATTTACTGGAAATATGTGTCTTGAGAAGAACCATGATCCAACTTTTAAAATAAATCTAATGAAAAAGAACACTTTAGTCTGCTAAAAACAAACCTGGCAGCTATTTTAAAAATAATATATTTTGTAAATAAAAAGTAGAAAATTTTGAACATTTTAAAATGAAGACTCATAGTAATTGTAATACATATTTTATATGAATTGACAAAAATATGTTCTAACTCCCTCATTGAATAATACACTGAACACTTGCCAAAAAATACAGTTTTATCCTTAACAGAAATATTATGAAAAAAAAAAGGCTGGATATGGTGGTTCAGGTTTGTTACCCTAGCACTTTTGGAGGCCAAGGCAGGAGGCTTGCTTGCAAACAGGAATTAGAAATCAGCCTGAGCAACATAATGAGACCCTATATCTACAAAAAATAGAAAAATTAGCTAGCTGGGCATGGTGACACATGCCTGTAGTCCAAACTACTTAGGAGTCTGAGGCAGGAGGACCATTTGATCCCAGGAGTTTGAGGCTGCACTGTGTTATGATGATGCCAATGCACCAAGCCCAGGCAACAGGGCAAGACCCTGTCTCAAGGGGGGAAAAGAGAGAAGGAAAAAAGAAAAGATAAATAAATATATCTAAAAAAGGGAAATTCAGCAAGTCTTACGGGTTTATGATAACTCAATGAATCATTAAGAAGATTTCACCTATGTGTGGCCCATACAGCTTGAATAACTAGAGCAATATTTGGGATGGGTAATGGAAATGCCTTTCTTTTATAAAAAGAATATTTGGAACTTGGGAACATTCAGATGAATCAATTTTAGAAAAGAATACTTATGGAAGTTGAAGATCTGGAAATTGATTCCTTTAAAATAATCTTTGCCTATATAATTGCCTCTGAAAGTATTTATGTATCTATCCCTGGGCATACCCCCAATTTCAGACTACTACGTTATACCATACTGCCTTGACAGCTCAAAGGAGTTTCTAAAGGTGGGAGTTTTTTGACAAACCAGGAAGATATTTTCATGCTTTCCTTTGGGCTTTAGACTATACAGAGGTTCATTCAAAAGAACTTTTAACAGAATACTAATAGAACTGAAGCTTTGTTCAGGAGCAAGAATGTCTCAAAAAGAACACAATAATCCCCTCAGTCTATTGTATGAAGTTTTAAAACCCAAGCAATATCAAATATGTTTGACTATTACCACATTTCAATCTCATACACAGTTCTGGTACCTGAATGATGACTAAAAGGACTTCAGATACATCCTGCCTCCTATCCAGGCTCTTACGCATTTTACCTTGTTAGCATTGGTGATGCTGTTTGAAATAAGTTGCATGTGTTATGCTTTTATAGTTTAAAGATTTATGTAAAACATTACAGTACAGGGAGTCCTAAAAGTTGTACCTAAAGTTTCTATGCAAGATAGAACAATTAAGTTCACAAACTCATCCCAGAAAAAAGTGCTACATACCCCTTTGGTGAATAAGACTATGGTCACCTTTGAGATGCTCCCTTTGGGAAGCTATACACCAACACCAGTGCCTCGTCCATCTTTCAAAGCAATTTTTTTTTTTTCAGACAGAGCCTCAACAGAGTCTCCCTGGGTAGAGTGCCATGGTGTCACAGCTCACAGCAACCTCAAACTCTCGGGCTGAAGTGATTCTCTTGCCTCAGCCTCCCAAGTAGCTGGGACTACAGGCACCCACCACAACACCTGGCTATTTTTTGTTGCAGTTGCCATTGTTGTTTGGTGGGCTGGGGCTGGATTCCAACCTGCCAGCTCCAGTGTATGTGGCTAGCACCCTAGCCACTTGAGCTACAGGCGCTGAGCCCCTTCAAAGTAATTTTGGAACTTCTTTTCTGGAATAGCCATCAGAGCTGTCATTGTATGTCAGACAACTAAGTTTGCAAACTCATCCTTGAAAAAGTGCTGTGTATCTGATCGTTGACTATCCCTATGATCACTAGATGGCCAAGGGAGTACTTCAAAAGTGACTGTAGTGATACTGCAAAGAGGTGGCCAACAAAGAGAGACTATTTTGTGACTATTTTGTAAAATTTTGCAATGAGTATTTGGTAAATAAAAGTACATTTAGCTACAATTTCCCATTTTCCCTAAGATATAGTGAACTCAGGGGGGCTTTTGAGACACCCTGTATATGTGCCAGATGTCAGGAATGGTTATTTTATTTTATTTATTTATTTTTTTGAGACAGAGCCTCAAGCTGTTCCCTTTGGTAGAGTGCCGTAGCATCACAGCTCACAACCACCTCCAACTCCTGGGCTCAAATGAGTCTACTGCCTCAGCCTTCCAAGCAGCTGGGACCACAGGCGCCCGCCACAATGCCTGGCTATTTTTTGGTTGCAGCCATCATTGTTTGTTTGGTGGGTCCAGGCTGGATTTGAACCTGCCACCTTAGGTATATGTGGCTGGCACCTTAGCCACTTGAGCCACAGGCGCTGAGCCGGAATAGTTATTTTAGATGGTAGGATTTCATATGACTTCTTTCCTTCCTCCTTACTTTCTCTTTCTATATGACTATAACAGTAACCAAGATAGACAAGATTCTTGACCTCTATTTATAGCTGAGAAGGTAATAAAATATAAATATATAAAGTTTTTCTAGAATTGTAATTTCCCTGATATTTTTACCCTGAAAATGTCCTTATTATGATTAGTTAAGCTGTTGCTATATCAGTTCAGCATAATTTAGGTACTAGTGATTTAAATAATATAGTTGAAACTGGAAAATATAGAAAGTATGAAAAGCTTCAGGAATAGTCATTAAAAACTGGTTCTAGGAGATTTTGCTAATATACCTTAAAGGGATTACAATGGTATTACATTCATCTCAATACATTCATGCAAAAATTGTATGTAATCTAAAATGTCAAGTAATCCTGAAAGCAAAATTCTACTTAGTACCCTAATGCTATACAGAATATGAGTAATTCCAATCCAGGCTTTCAAGCAGCCTATACTTCAATATTTAAAATGATAAAACTTGTGGTTTATGAAAGAGTAGAACAACAATAAAGCAGGTGGGAGAGCAAGATAATTTGATGGTCTGAGAATCTCTGCCTGTGGCCTGGCTAAGCCAGCTTTCTTTCTTTCAGTGACAAGTAGACACCAATGTTACCTGCTACTTCCACAATGCTCAATCAGAGTATGTGTTGGACACAGGTCTCAACAAAAAGTAGAGGAAAAATCTGGCACAAATTTTACCTGTAATAAAAATGACTTAAAGAGCAAAAATAAGATAACTTCTCTGGGTAGGAGATAAATTATTGTTAGTGTTGTTATCTAAGATAAAAGTTATTAAAATTTCCCAAGCAGGGTAGCGCCTGTTGTTCAGTGGGTAGGGCGCTGGCCCCATATATCAAGGGTGGAGGGTTCAGACCTGGTCCTGGCTGAACTGCAACAAAAAAATAGCTGGGCATTGTGGTGGGCACCTATAGTCCCAGCTACTCGGGAGGCTGAGGCAAGAGAATCACCTAAGCCCAGGAGTTGGAGGCTGCTGTGAGCTGTGTGAGACCACAGCACTCTACTAAGGGCAATAAAGTGAGACGCTGTCTCTAAAAAAAAAAAAAAAAATTCCCAAGCAGACTTTAAAAAGTGAATATAAATATGGTTTCTGAAATGCAGAATTCAATTTCAGATTTGAAAATGAATGTGAGGGTGAGGCAGTGATGGAAGTGTCACTGAGCCTAGCAAAGACCATGAGAAGGCAGATTTTCATATCCTGCTCAGGAACTGGGTACTTTAGATGAGGCAGAAGTATATCATAGTGATGCTGGGAAAGCATAATGAACAAAATTGTTAACCAAATAACCAAAGGGAAAGTGTTAAAAGTGAGGCATTAAGATATTTCAGATTGGGTGGCACCTGTGGCTCAGTGAGTAAGTCTTCAGCCCCATATACCGAGGGTGGTGGGTTCGAACCTGGCCAAACTGCAACAAAAAATAGCTGGGCATTGTGGCAAGCGCCTGTAGTCCCAGCTACTTGGGAGGCTGAGGCAAGACAATCGCCTAAGCCCAGGAGTTGGAGGTTGCTGTGAGCTGTGTGACGCCATGGCACTCTACAGAGGGTGATAAAGTGAGACTGTCTCTTAAAAAAAAAAACAAAAACCCTGTAACTTAGTGAGAGGAGGCCAGGATTCAGTTCATATTTCTATCAAATAAGCTAATCTGCCCTAGAGTAACAGTTATTAAACTTATTTGAGGCTGGGTGCTGTGGCTTATGCCTATAATCCTGGTACTCTGGGAGGCCTAGGTGGGTGGATTGCTTGAGCTCATGAGTTCGAGACTAGCCTGAGCAAGAGTGAGACCCCGTCTCTATCAAAAAAAAAAATGGAGAACTGTGGCAAGAGGATGGTTTGATCCCAAGAGTTTGAAGGTGCTGTAAGCTACAACACCATGGCACTCCACCAAGGGTGACAAAAGTGAGACGCTCTCAAAACAGACAAACAAACAAAAAACTTATTTGAGATTAAATCCCAGTAGGCATCTGACCAATGCTATGGATTCTCCCCAAAGAAATTACAGACAATACTAAATTTGGGGTTTCACAGACCCTTCTCTTCAAAGTCCATCCATTAACTTCTTAAAAGCCTGCAATTTTAACATCAATCACTATAGTACTATGATAACGTTCGTGTTGTAATAAAAGTCTACTGCAAGCCTACGATGCACAGAGGCTCCCTCTGTAATCCCAGCACTTTGGGAGGCTAACATGGGACTATCACTTGAGCCCAGGAGTTTGAGGCTACAGTTAGCCATGACTGTGCCACTGTATTCCAGCCTCAGTGACAGAGTAAAACCCTGTTTCTAAAATAAATAAACAAGTAAATACATAAATAAATAAAATTCTAATATATCTTAAAACACCCTGAGAAAGATAATCAATTTTGTAAACTTAAAATACTATCTGGAAAAAACAAAAACAAAAGAGCAGTACATTCTGGATTTTAGGAATTTACTGAAGCTAGTATGTATAGTATATCATTAGAAACCATTCTACTGAAAAAAAAAAAATTAAAAAAAAAAGAAAAAGAAAAGAAACCATTCTACTGGGCAGCACCTGTGGCTCAGTGAGTAGGGCATCAGCCGCATATACGGAGGGTGGAGGGTTCAAACTGGGCCCCAGCCAAACTGTAAAAAAATAGCCAGGTGTTATGCCGAGCGCCTGTAGTCCCAGCTAGTTGGGAGGCTGAGGCAAGAGAATCACTTAAGCACAAGAGCTGGAGATTGCTGTGAGCTGTGATGCCATAGCACTCTACTGAGGGTGATAAAGTGAGACTGTCTCTAAAAAAAAAAAAAAAAGAAAGAAAGAAAGAAACCATTCTACTAACCAAATCATTTCTTAATTGGCCACAGAAAAACAGGCTGACTGTAAAGAATTCAGAAAATTGGCAAACAGTATAAAGCTAGAGGTGATTCCTGTTAATTAACCTTTGGAATGTTTTCTTCAAGCCTTTTTAAGATAGAAGTAACTCTAAAAAACTAATGAAAAATTTCTAAGTGAATTCTGAATAAAATGCTCAGGTTAGTATTTATTTAGTATGCAACCTTACCAAATTCTGGGAAAATATTTAAACAGGTAAATAATATTATTCCCTGGGCAGCACCTATGGCTCAGTGGGTAAGGTGCTGGGCCCCATATACTGTGGGTGGTGGGTTCAAACCCAGCCCCGGCCAAACTGCAAGAAAAAAATAGCTGGGTGTTGTGGCAGGTGCCTGTAGTCCCAGCTACTCGGGAGGCTGAGGCAAGAGAATCACCTAAGCCCAGGAGTTGGAGGTTGCTGTGAGCTGTGACGCAACAGTACTCTACTGAGGACAATAAAGTGCGACTCTGTCTCTAAAAAAAAAAAAAAAAAAAAAAAAAAATAATAATAATAATAATAATATTGTTCCCTAATCATGATTTCCCCTCCAAAGAGAATTTAACACAGAGAACTTAATGTACCTATTTAAATATTCTACTAGACTATTCATAACTGCACGGGACGCTTATTATACAAAAAATTATTCTTAACCATAAGAATCTAATCTTGATTTATGATACTTAAGAATCATTGCGGTTGAGTTTTAGAATCAGTGTTAATGTGTTCTGGTATTGTAAAAAACAATCTGGTTAAGATGAAGAGCCTGGGTTCTGGAGCCAGACTACTTGAGTTCAAACTTCAGCTCAGCTATTCAACTAGCTATGTTCTAGATATAAGAGCAACTAACTTTGTTCTAGATACAAGAATATCATCTAGTTTTAAGTTTCTCATGTTTTAGGCAGGATCATTCATTAACTTGCTGTGTGATTTAACTACACAGCTTGTGTTAACCAGACAAATAAAGAGATACATGTATATCTTTACAATTTGCTTACCTTGTTTACATTTCAAGAGAGTTAATAAAAAATAATGCTAATGAAGCACCTCAAATTTTTAAATGAAAGGATAAAATATTAAAGCAATAGTATTTTCATTTTTAACCATACCATTATTTTAATATTTATGCTTTACTGTATTTACTAATAACAAAATAACTAAAGCAAATTTATTAATAACTAGGGCAATACCTAACAATGTTATCATGAGTTGTTAGACACACTTAAGATTACTGGGAATGTTAGAGTAATTGATATAATCACATATCACCACAAGATGGAGCTCTCTCTCTTTTCTCTCCCCCTCATTCCCTCCCTCCCATTCTCACTCGCCCCGTCCTTACCTGTCAAGTCTACAGATCTGACTTATTCTATTCTGCCATCTAGTGGTGATATAATTAGGTGTACTGTATTGGCCCAGTCTCCTTTGCAAGAAAAAAGTAAAAATTGTTTCATAATAGCTGAGAAATTAGTTGAACAAAAAAATTGAACACACAAAGGAAAGTGGTGATACTAAGTAAAATGCATGAAGTAAGAGAGAATGTCAGAGTGGACCCCCAAATTGGCATTACAAATTTAAAAAACAGGTACATGCCTAAAATCCCAGCTACTCAGGAGGCTGAAGAGGGAGGATAATTCAAATCCTGGAGTTCACATTCAGCCCAGGCAACATGGTGACATCTCATCTCCAAAGAATAAAAAATATATATATTTTAAAACTAAATCATCTATTTTAAAACATAACTACCTTTCTAATTCCTTTTAGTATAAAGAACTTCAAAGATAGCTTCAACTCTTCACTTAGAAGAATAAGGATTTTGAATGGAAACATTTTTAATGTTGCCTTTTTATTTAATAAAATTGAAAAGGACTTACATAAATTTTGGGCAGGCCATTTAGATTTATAGTCAATGATCTTTATCTTTTCATTAAATAAAAATGCTTTTATTTGCTTGAGCTGTACATTCAAAATTTCTTTAAGGAGTACACTTTTAAAAAAAATTTTTTTTTTTTTGCTGTTTTTGGCCAGGGCTGGGTTTGAACCCACCACCTCCAGCACATGGGGCCAGTGTCCTACTCCTTTAAGCCACAGGCGCCACCCTAAAAAAAATTTTTTTTAACCAAAAAAGTACATCCCAGGTGGTGCCTGTGGCTCAAAGGAGTGGTGGCCCAGAGGTGGTGGCCCCAGCCAAAAACTGCCAAAAAAAAAGTACACCCCATGTCAAATATAAACAAAATTAGAAGGCAAAGGGTTAATATTCTTGATAAGTTAAAGAAAGCTTTATAAATTAATCAATAAGAGAGAATCACTCCAAAAAGTAAAACATAAAGGATATGATAAAGCAATATACAAATAATACAGGTAATAAAAACTTGTCACTCATTAGTGACCTGATTAAAATGACGACACCTAATAATGACATTAAAATAGTATGTGCTTCTCAGTCTAACAAAGAGGAAGATCTATCATAATTAGTGTTGATAAGGACATAGGGAAGCAGGCACTGTGGTGAAAGTGTGAACTGTGCAGCCTTCCCAGAGGGACTTAAATGGGGATATCATTCTACTTAAAATTTCAACTTGTAGGAACTAGGGAATAACTTCAAGTTTATGCACAAAGATTTATTTGTAAGGATATTATTAATTAAATTATTACTTGTAATAGCCAAAACCTGGCCACAGCTAAAGTTCAACAGTAGAAAATTAGCTAAACAATGGTCTATTTACATGCTGAAATACTAGCAAAAGTCATGATACAGAAATATTACTGACATCATAAAATCTCCAACTCCATAAAGTAAAAAATGCAGGCAGGTTACAACACTAAACATATAGCATGATACCAATTTTGTTTATCTTTTTTAAAATAGTACTTTATTTTCTTTTGTGCTTTTCTAAACTTCCCAATGTACATGTATTACTTTTATAATAAAAATATAATGAAATTACTAATATATATCATAAAACTCAATTACTATATTTTCATTTAAAATATACAATTTTCCAATCAAAATTACACTGGCATATTTAATTGGGTAGAAATATCTTGGGTTAAATATAGGTTTCAATATAACAAAAGGATACTGAGAAAAAAATTAGAACATTTCAAGAGACCTCTTAAAACCAATAAGCATGGTTTGGAATTTTCTCACCAAAAAGTCAGAACTACAGACTCATTTAAGAAAACACTTAAGGATTTATTATTCTATCCCACTGCTTGTTATGCATCCTCTTTACAATATCTTGAAGTAAAATTTATTTTCTGAAATTTGACTATTTCCTAAATTTAAAGCATCAAAATGACCCCTAAAATAATAAATATTATAACACTTCAGATTATCATTTATGCATGAGAAATAACTTAGTGAAAACTATTTACTAAAGAACAGCCCATTTATCCAGAAAAGATTATATATATTTCAATGTTTTATAAGAATAAAACATCCAGTCGATTCAGAAAGAAAATAATGAACTTAGTGTACTGAAACTAGATACTTCAGCCAATACAAGAAAATACCTGTAAATCATGTTGTACTCAATAAAAAGGATAAAAGTTTATAACTGAAACTTCATTCACAAAATATAATGGTCTTCTACCAACAGAATTTGAATATTGTAGCTTTTCAACTATATTCTAAATAATTAAAAATCAATTCAAATAATTCAGAATAAGTGCTTTATTTTTTAAATCCCACAAAAAGTGAAACTATCATTTACATCAGTGGCAATAGCAATAAAAATTAGAAATCAGTTTGCTGTAACTCTTGAAAACCTTGAGCATAAAACAAAATTAAAAGAAACAAAAAAGAAAAACTAAGTACTCTTTCTAAGTTAAAGATAATCTAATCTAACTGCTTGTGACATAACTACTTGCAGATGTACAAACAGTAGATGGATTCAAAACAGTGCAAGATTTAATTTAGGACGATATTCCAACTAATCCCAATATAGTTTTTAATTACTTGTGCAAGTTTATATAAAATCACAAAAATAAATCTCTCCTAATATGTAACCAGCTTATGCCAATTCAGAAAACTCCATATTAACATAACAATTGTGGAAATAGTGACATGTGACTTTAGGGGAAAAAAAAGTAAAACCTAAGATCAAAAGTGTATATACTTCAATGTAATTACAATCTTGCTACATAGTTCTACTTTTGTAAAAAAAAAAAAAATCCTTTAAACTATTTGTCTACAAGAAAAACTAAATACACATTTCATATTCTTTTTTGAATTTAAAAAATATATACGTAATCTTCCTTTGTTTTTAATAAGTTCAAATAGTAGTAATAGAATTAATAGTGGGGTAACTGGATTCTTTAGATAGCTCTATAGAAGAGATGAATACAACATACTATATCTTCTTTAAGAAGTATGAGCTGAAATGTTAGGCATTCCTTATATTGTTTTTTAATATATTTAAGGAATGCTGTTCTTGTAAACAATGAATTTGAAAAAGAAATTTGAGACAAAAATACATTACTAGAGGTTCTCTATAAAAGGTCACCAAAACTATCCTTGTTTGTAAAATCAGGGAAAAATGTTTTCAGAATTTATCTGGCTTGAAAAAAATGCTACCACTTTTTCTTTTTCTGAATTATCACAATTAAACATCAGAAGATTTTTCCCAAATAAATAGTAACGTAAATGTTGATTTCAAGAACAACTTTTTTAAGAGTCTATTTCTCAGGCATTTCACCATTGGTTGAGACTGGGGCAGCACTGTTCTGTTGTAAATTGTCACTGGACTCCTGGGAAGCATTCCTTCTGGGAGAGTTTATTGGGACCTGAAGCAGACTGGCAGATCCAGGCTTAGCGGCATTTGGTGGCTTCATAGAGGAATTAGATGGAAGTCTATGACGATTATTCTCCTCAGCAGAAGTAGGTGAATGTCTTTTTCTTCCAAATTCCTCACTAATAGGGGGCTGCAAATCATGAAAGACAACATAGTGGACAATTTTACTGTTTTTCCTCCCTTCAAAATCTAAGGCCAAACTTTTCCAACACAGAGGGGAAATTATTTCGGCCTTTCCGCAGATTTTATTGGTATAATAAAAATTTAACAGCTCCTTAAGGAATTCAACTTAAATTTCCTAACTAAATCAGCCTACCACTATTTTCCTCATTCTTTCACTCAACATATGTTTATGAAGCTTCTCCCACATTTTGGGGCTTAAGCTACTGTGATAGGGCATATGCATGAGGCTGGGTTTCCTGCCTCCAAGAAAATGTTTCAGCAAGGCCATTTTACTTCTCTATTCAGTTCTGTCAACTGCTAAGGATTTACAACTGCAGTCCCTTTCTAAACTCTGAACTCCAATCCTAGGCTTACTTATGTAGTAGTATTTAAATAACAGATGAATAAAAGCAGCAGGGAGAAAAAACAGATGTCAAGTCAAATAATCTTCAGTAAGTTTGAAGGTTTATCTAAAATTCCCATGATAGTCCAGGCCAGGTGGCTTATGCCTGTAATCTCAGCACTTGGGAGGCTGAGGCGGGTAGATCAGTTTGAGACAAGCCTGAGCCAGAGTGAGAACACCATCTCTAAAAAACAGTGGGGTGGGGTGGCGCCTGTGGCTCCAAGGAGTAGGGCACCGGCCCCATATACCGGAGGTGGCAGGTTCAAACCCAGCCCCAGCCAAAAACTGCAAAAAAAAAAAAAAAAAAGTGGAGTGTTGTGGCAGGCACCTACAGTTCCAGCTACTTGGGAGACTGAGCCAAGAAAATCACTTGAACCGAAGACTTTGAGGTTGCTGTGATTTAAGATACCATAGCACTCTACCGAGGGTGACCAAGTGAGACTCTGTCTCAAAAAAATAAAAATAAGGAGAATGAGAGAATAATTGTTGGTACTCAATTTAAATACTCTCAAATATAAGAACCCATAAAGTTCCCAAATCCCCTCAGATTGCAAGCAGAAAGGGAGCAGACAGTGAACAGGTATCTTGTATTATTAAGAAACAGTTAGCCTTTGGGGCTTTCCCAGCTATAGATTTGGAATCCAAAAACTGTTCACCACTGGACTGATATTTTTATTTGGAGGTTAAGATAAGACAGTAACCTCTTTCTCTAATAGTCCACTATAGTATTTGAAAGAGAAGGTCTGGGCTAGGCACGGTGGCTCATGCCTATAATCCTAGCACTCTGGGAGGCCAATGTGGGTGAACTCCCCTGACTTCACAGGTTCTAGGCCAGTCAGAGCAAGAGCAAGACCTCGTCTCAAAAAACAGCCAGGTGTTGTGGAAGGCACCTGTAATCCCAGCTACCTGGGAGGCTGAGGCAAGAGAATGGCTTAAGCCCAAGAGTTTGAGGTTGCTGTGGACTCTGACGCCATGGCACTCTACCGAGGGTGACAAAATGAGACTCTGTCTCAAAAAATAAATAAATTAATTAATTAATTAAATAAAAGAGGTCTGGCTCTGTGCCCATAGCACAGTGGTTATGGCACCAGCCACATGCACCCAGGGTGGTGGGTTGGAACCCAGCCCAGGCCAGCTAAACAATGACAACTGCAACAAACAATAGGCGTTATGGTGGGTGCCTGTAGTCCCTTAGGAAACAGCGGCAAGAGAATCGCTTAATCCCAGGAGTTTGAGGTTGCTGTGAGCTGTGACACTACAGCAGTCTACTGAGGGCAACATGTGAAACTCTGTCTCAAAAAAAAGGAAAAAGAAAAAAAAGGTCTGAATTCTTAGCTTCAGATAGGCAAGAATCACAGTTACAGAGTAAGACTGTCTTTGTGACAGATCTGGCTAGGCCACTACAGAAAAATAGCACTTAATTCTAGAGACATAGGTACGTGTATTAATATTATCTTCATCCCTGAGGTATCAACTCCATTTACATAAAACAATAAAACAATTTACAACACTGAGCATTGATGGACTTAATCCTTTCTTTTATGTCTCTTTTCAACTTTTACTCTTTTCTTCTTTTTTTATTTCTTTTGCTTCTCTTCTTCCTCCTTTTTATCTTCTTAAGTTCTTCTTATTCTTTTTATTAGTGCTTTTCTTTTCCTCTTGCATCAAATGATTATAGCCTACTCTCCTGCCTGCACATAGCATTCTCACCTTAATTTTATTATGAAAGAAGTCCAAATCTGTGTCAATACATGTTATGGAAATGATATGGATTTTAGAAAGCCATTAAAAAGTGAGAAGTTTTCACATTGTTAGTGAGAAATCAGTAGCATGTCTATATAAAGTTACTAAATCCATAAAATGTTAAATTACAGGGGAATATCAAAATTAAAGTGATGTTAACATTTGAGAAATCTCAGTGAACAGATTATATGAGAACTCACTTAAACTATATTTGTACCTGTTTCAAATTTTTATTTCAAAAGTGAAAAGCTAAATTTTAACAATAAAAAGTTTTCAAAATTGTAAAATTAAAGGTAAGAAAGTCATTGATTAGAAATCAGGATACATGGATAATAAAATAGAAGAAAAGGACTTAAAACTTACATCAACACGGAAGTCTTCTAACCTCTTGAAACTACAGAGGTATTCCTGAAGTTTTGGGTCAACAGACTGTGTTTTAGATTGAGAATATTTCAGATAAGCCCAAAACTTTTCTAGTCCATACAGCTGACCTAATAACAAAGAAGAACATAATTATAAATTATATAGAATATTAAAAATGATTTAAACATGATCCTACCAGCAATAAACCATCTGTCTTCCAATATATACTTTGTCTAGATCTTGAGAATAAGACAGGGAATGAATTAACAATAATGGCAGCTAACATTTATTGAGCATTTGTTATGTAATAGGTATTAAGTGATTTATTATGTATCAAATGAATTTGAGCCATATACAACCCAAAAGATAGATGTGCTCTTATGTATATTACAGATGAGAAAACTGAACCTTGTAAGGTTAGGTAATTTACCGAAGGTCACAGAGCTATAAGGTAGTCAAATGAGATTCTGCCTAGGAATCTGACCCAGAGGCTGCAGTCTTAACCACTGTGCATTCTGCATAAAATTTTCATATAATAGAATATCAATGAATAGCCATGCTTGTCAAAGGGATAACAACAAAATACGCCTCCATAAAGGAAATACTTAATAGTAGTTATTTTCCAATACCTCACAGGAAGGGCCTTCTTATTAAATGGTGACCCATCCTTCATCAAGAACCATAACAAGTGACATGAAGGTCTTAAATTGAGGTTTGTTTGCCCTTAAGAAAACAACTATGAACTCCTTCTTGAACTGACTTATTGAACTGACTTATTGACAGACTCAGTTTACAATTTCCAAATAGAGTAAGTTTTATTGTTGTTTACTTACCAGATTCATAGTCTTTTTTGGTTTCTTCTTGGAAATCCTTAAAAATTTCTTGTCTGAATTTTTTTTCCAGTCCATAACTATAAAACCTGAACAGACATTCTAACCCATACCTATAGAAAGAAAAGGTTACATAATAAAATTTTTGCTATAAGAATATAAATATAGCTAGCTATATTACTACAAGCAAACATAGCACAGATAATCCTAACCATAAAATTTTAGTACACAGATTTTTAACTAAGGTTGTAGTTAGTAATCCACAGCTGGCTTTGCTGTTTGTTGAGTCAGCCATGGAACATTATGAAGGTGTGCGTAGAGCCTGCAGAATGAGAGGTAGCCCAAGAGGCACAGACCAGAATTCAACTTCTGTAGATGTACAGAGTATCTATCCCTGGTATTTCTGAAGAACTGGTCAAAATATTTAGTGTCAAATTGGAAATGTATTCGTTTTTTTCCAAGCCAAAATTTATAATGTTGTGTTTGCACATGGTATGAAATACTCCTCAACATAGTATCTGCTGAAAGATTCACTCTAGATAGATAAAGAACTCTTATGCCCTGGACCCCAAGTGTGGTTGATGCATTCAACAATACTGGTATGAACCTAATTAAATAGTTCCTAACAAAGTCTCCATATATTAGTTATAAAATACAATTAGTAGCAAATACATTCCAAAAAAAGCTATGATCACTACAGAAATCAGAAAACAAATTTCCTTGTTTCTTCATATAATTACCTAGGGAAACTGGGACAAGTTCTGAACAGTGCATCAGCAAACTATACTGCTCGACCTTCAACAAAAGGTAATGAGCAGAATCCATGAGAGTGACAAGGCCATTAAGACAGCAATGAAAGAACCATGTCTGACTCAACTAGATACCACAATGATAACTCACTTGGAATCCTAAGTCACTATGGGTGCCTCCATGGAATAAAGATTAAAACTTCTTTGGCTGGCTGTTCACAGTAAGCAGAGCATGTATGTCACTCTCTTATAACCAGCTTATTAACAAGATGGAAAGTGATGGTTGGTCCCAAAAGAATAAATAGGTGCTGAGCAAACTACCAAGAGAAATTTAGAACTTCCAAACTACACATCCACACTCTAACCTGGGTCCTCAGGCTTCACTAGCTTTAAGTGATGCTGTTAGTTGAGGAGGACATTAAGGACTAAAGAAACAACAGCTCTGAATGACATTTTGCCTTGAGATTCATCTTATGGGATCAACTATACTGGTATCAGTGGTTCTCAACCTTGATCACAAATTAGAATCATCTGAGTTTTTAAGCATGCCCATGCCCAGATTCTGGTCCAAACCACTGAAATCAAAATCTTTGGAGGGTGAAGTCTATTTTCTTTTATTTTTCCAAGACAGAATCTCACTATGTCACCCTTGGTAGACTGCCATGGCATCACAGCTCACAGCAACCTCCAACTCTTGGGTGTAAGCGATTCTCTTGCCTCAGCCTCCCAAGTAGCTGGGACAGGTGCTTGCCACAATGTCTGGCTATTTTTTTTGTTGTAGTTGTTTAGCTGGCCCAGGCCGGGTTTAAACCTGCTACCCTTGGTGTATGTGGCTGGCACTGTAACCACTGTGCTACCAGCACTGAGCTGAGGGTGTGGTCTAGAGGTCTCCGTTCTTTCTTTTTCTCTTTCTGGAGAAAAATTTTTCAGTTTTTTTGGTTTTTTGTGTGTTACAGGGTCTTGCTCTGTTTTCCTGGGCTAGTGTACAGTGGTATCATCATAGCTCAGTCTAGCCTTAAACTCCTGGGCTCAAGCAATCCTTTTGCCTCAACCTTCCCAGTAGCTGAGACTACACTACCACACTCAGAAAATTTTTATGTTTTTTTTTTGTAGAGACAGGGTCTCACTATTGCCCAGACTGGACTCAGAACATGTAGTTTAGTATCCGTGTTCTCTAGAGTATTAAAGGACTAGTAGAAAAAAATGAGATTAAACAGGTGAGACAAGCAATATGTCATGAGAAAGAAAACTTGCTTTTTTTTTTTTTTTTTTTTTTTTGTTCCTTGAGGAATCTTTTTTTTTTTTAGAGACAGAGTCTCACTTTATTGTCCTGGGTAGAGTGCCTTAGGAACACAGCTCACAGCAACCTCCAACTCCTGGGTTTAGGCAATTGCCTTGCCTCAGCCTCCCGAGTAGCTGGGACTACAGGCGCCCACCACAACACCTGGTTAGTTTTTTTGTTGTTGCAGTTTGGCTGGGCTGAGTTCAAACCCGCTACCCTCAGTATATGGGGCTGGTGTCCTACCCATGAGCCATAGGCACTGCCTTCCCTTGAGGAATCTTAATGACTGATTTGGCTCTAAACATTTATCAATTTGGGATGTATATGCACATGCAGGGGAGAAGTTTGTAACAGTGAGGGCATGGGAGAGGAAAATCCTATCATTTCATTCAGCCCCTTATGTAAGCCTTGTAAGATGGCTCCTAATGAATGACCCCATCTCTTGCTTTTCTGACTTTGTGTAGTTCCCTCCTATAGTGTACCAGGGCTGTCTGTATAGACAATCCAGTATGGCAGAAGTAGACATATAGGTTATGAAAGACACTGAGCCTTCCATCTTGGATGCATTCTTTCTTAAACTACTCATTCAAGGTAACAAACCATGTTGCAAAATGCCCTGTGGGAAGGCGAATGTGGTGAGGAACTAAGGTTTCCTGCCAAGAGCCATGTGAATGAGATCCTCTAGCCCAGGTGAAGTCTTCATAGATTACAGCCCCATCCCAATACCTGGACTATAACCTCACTAAAGACCTTCAGCCAGAACTACCCAGCTAAGCAGTTCTCAAAGATTCAGAACCCTTAGAAGCTGTGGAATAATAAATGTTTGCTGTTTCAAACTTCTGGGTTTGGGGGGAAATTTGCTGTGAAGCAATAGAAAACTAGAAAATAAAAACTAGCCCTCCCCCCTCCAGTTACATTTTGCTACTTTCACAGTTCAAAATCAGTTTACTTTAGTAATAGTTTTTAAAATTATTTTCTGAAAACTCCAAGTGTAAAAATATTTTAAAATATTTGACCTGTAATTTTCTTTCGCATCTTCCCAAGCAAGTTGTCTAAATTCCTCATACATTTTTTTATTGAAGTGATCTCTGAGGAAAAAGGACCAGAAACGAAAGAGGGTATTCATTTCTTGGGACTGGCCAATTCCCAAGCGTTTTCTCTCTGTAAGAAGTTAAAATAATAAAAAATTGCTTTATTAAACATACATTTTAAAGTCAGGATGACAGATATTTTATATAATTTAAAATGAAGAAAGATCAAACATATTAATCCTCAAAATGCATTTGCGTTTCTTCTAAATACAGGACAATGTTTATTCATTTTCTGACTCAATGTTGAAATTATAAACATCTGTCAATAGTACCAAGAAGAATATAAGAATATGCTAAATTTTCTTTCTTTCTTTTTTTTTAAGAAACAGAGTCTCACTTTGTCACCCTCAGTAGAGTGCCATGCTGTCACAGCTCACAGTAACCTCCAACTCCTGGGCTTAGGCAATTGTCTTGCCTGAGCCTCCCGAGTAGCTGGGACTACAGGTGTCTGCCACAATGCCCAGCTATTTTTTTGTTGCAGTTTAGCTGGGGCCCAGTTTGAACCCACCACCCTCAGTATATGGGACCAGCACCCTATACACTGAGCCACAGGCACTGCCCTAAATTTTATTTCTTAATGTGTATAAGCTTTAAAATATTTAATAAAGAACATAAATGTACATTAAGGTAATTATAAGTCTAAAAATCAAAAAACTTAATCTTAATGACATGATTTGGATTTCTTAAAATTATATTTTAATTTTAAATATAGCTGGATAAAGGACAAACATCTTACCACTTAGGCATCTTCGTCGATACTTGTGGTACACTTGTTGGGTAAAGCCATTTTCCTTCAAAAGTTCATGAGAAGGATGCTGGAACTTTGGGAATGAATGAGGAGTGCATCCATAACTTCCTACTAGTGGTGCACCTTCTGAAGGTGAAGCATTTGAACTGCTGTTTGAGGAGGGGGAAAAAAGCCTTCAAACTGAAATATCAAGAACCAAGTGTTTAAACCAATTTGTGCTTTTTCTTTTTCACTTTTGGGAGTCTGAGCAGAGGAAAAAGGCAGTAACTTCTAATACTCTCCTAAATTAATAGCATACAGATCTACATATAAAGTGCTATTTATGTTCAATATATAGTTTACATAATTCAGAAGTTGATTGAAAAAGCGAGGTCAGAAATTCTCAAACTAAAATAGTAAGTAGAAGCCCATAACTAAATAAACCATTCCTATTCCAGATCCATTATTAATCTAGTTTAAATTCTCAAACTAAAATAAAGATTCTCGAACCAAAACAATAAGTAGAGGCAGTTAACTGAATAGCTTATTCCTCTTCAAGATCTATTATTAATTTAGATTAGTATGGTACAGGGGGATTTTCAGCTTATCTTCAGCAATTTAGGTTAATGATATAAACTGAATACATAGAAATGAAGGACAAAATCTGACACAAAGGCAAAACTTTATTATCTCAAAAATATACTCTCAATTCTACTTCTGAAATATCTCCTAAATCTATCTTTTCCTTTTTATCTGCATTCTATTATTCAAATGTAGATTTTCTATTTTTTTTTTTTGAGACAGAGTCTCACTTTGTTGCCTTCAATAGAGTGCTGTGGTGTCGTAGATCACAGCAACCTCAAACTCTTGGGCTCAAGTGATCCCCTTGCCTCAGCCTCCCAGGTACTTGGGACTACAGGCACCCACCACAATGCCTGGCTATTTTTAGAGACAGGGGGTCTTGCTCTTGCTCAGGATGGTCTCAGACCTGTGAGCTCAGGCAATCCACCTGCGTTGGCCTCCCCAAGTGCAGGGATTACAGGTGTGAGCCACCATGCCTGGCTCATTAAATGTGGGTTTTCATCTCCTTTTACTTGAATTAACCAGTCTCCCTCCTCTATCTTGTCACCAAAGTGATCTTCCTAAGACATTAATTTCAATCAGTGGCTCTCAAAATGTAGTCTGTGGACCACTGTAAGGTTCCCAAGAACCTTACAGAAAGCCTCCAAGAACAAAACTATTTTCATAACAATGTTAAAACACTGGCCTTTGCACTATGTTGACATTTGTACTGTACCACAAAAGCAATAGTATATAAATCTGCTGATATGCAGCCAGGTACCATGGCTCACACCTGTAATCCCAGCACTCTGGGAGGCTGAGGCAGGAGGATCACTTGAGCTCAGGCATTTGAGACCAGTCTGAGCAACAGTGAGATTCCATTTTACTAACAATAGAAAAATTAGCGCAGTGAGGAGGGTACCTGTAGTCTCTGCTACTTGGGAGGCTGAGGCAGAATCAGAGGAGTTTGAGGCTAGGCTGATGCCATGGCCCTCTAGCCTGGACAACAGAGGGAGATTTTGTTTCAAAAAACAAATAACAAAAAAATAAAGAAAAACCTCAGTGATGTGAATTGTGCCTGTGGCATCAAACTTTACTTCTAGTAATGATATCCTTCACTATTATGTATTTGAAATTAAAAAAAAAAAAGCTAGTTTCAACTTAAGGTGAAAAATCAACTTTACAAAATTTTAATCTTTATATGTCTTTTGTGTGTAACAAAAAGGGAATGGAAGCTTTACAAGATAAAAATGTTCTGGAGGTATGTTTCACAATAATGTGATTATAGTGAACACTACTGAATTTTGCACTTAAAAATTGTTAAGATGGAAAATTTTATGTCATATACATTTTACAGAAAGCTTTTTAAATGGGATGGAAGCACATACTTTTATGAGACATTAAAGTATAATGGTTATCCTAAAGCAGCAGTTCTCAACCTGTGGGTCACGGACCCCTTTGGGGGTCGAACAACCCTTTCACAGGGGTTGCCTAATATCAGATATTTACATTATGATTCATAACAGTAGCAAAAATTACAGTTATGAAGTAGCAATGAAAATAATTTTATGGTTGGAGGTCACTGCAGTATGAGGAACTGTATTAAAGGGTAGAGGCACTAGGAAGGTTGAGAACCACTGTCCTAAAGCAAAGCACTTGAGTGGTAAGTCATGTGGTAAAACAGCTGCTTTTTTCATGGCACATCACTTTTAATTTAGTATCACTTTAAGAACAACCAACAAACAATGGTATTTGTCAGCTGTTTCCTTGAAAATGAACAAAATGGTTCTTTAATGTCAAGGGAAACAACTGAGTATTTGTTCCTAATAATAAAATTTGAGCTTTTAAGCAAAATTGAGAATTTTGTATTTGTCACTATGAGTTTAACAGTCACCACCAATACTTAAAAGACTTTTCTTACAAAATAAATTGTGACTTTTTTAGGAGTCTATGTGTGTACAAGTATAGTAAAATATACCTTATATAATACTTATAATTTTAAGCATTACTCATAAGTGTATAATTCATTGGCATTAAACAATAACAACTCAAAACTTCGTTCTCAACAAGACTATTAAACAATAGTTACCCCACCTCTTTACCCCTCCCCACATCCTCTAGGAACTTTCAGTCTAATTTCTGTCTCTGAATTTCACTGTCTAAGGTACCTCATACAGGTGGAATCATACTTCATAAACTTCTGTGTCTAGTTTATATTAGCAGTCACTATATTTTCAAGGTCCATTCATGTTGTAGCATTCTTTTTTATGGTTGAATGTTTATACTCTATTGCATGCAAATACCACATTGTGTTTAGCCAGTAATTTGTTGATGTTCTCACTTTTTGGCTATTATGAATAATCCTGATGTGAGCACAAGCATACAAACATCTGTTTGAGTCCTTATTTAGATAGCTAGAAGTAGTATAACTGGGTTATATGGCAATTCTATGTTTTAACATTTTAAGGTAACACTAAACTGTTCTCCATAGCATCTACGGCAATTTTTTTTTTTCCAGACAGAGTCTTAGTATGTTGCCCTTGGCAGAGTGCTGTAGCATCATAGCTCACAGCGACCTCAAATTCTTAAGATTCTCTTGCCTCAGCCTTCCAAGTAGCAGGGACTACAGGTGTCCATCACAACGCCTGACTATTTTTTGGTTGCAATTGTCATTGTTGTTTAGCAGGCCCGGGCTGGAGTCAAACCCACCAGGCTTGGTATATGTGGCAAACACCATAACCACTGGGCTACAGGTGCCAAGCTGCAGCTGCAGCATTGTATATTCCCACCACCAATATATGAGGATTCCAATTTTTCTATATCCTCACAAACATTTATTTTCAGGTTATTAAATTTATACATATTCTATCTATATTAATCAGCTCAGCTGCCATAACAAGATTGCACAGACTGAGTGGCTTAAACAATAGAGATTCATTTCCTCACAATTCTGGAGGCCAGAATCCAAGAAAAATGTATCAACAAGGTTGTATTCTAGTAAGGCCTCTCTTCCTTACTAGTAGACAGCCACAATCTTGCTGTGTCCTTACATGGCCTTTTTTCTGTGTAGGTACAAAGAGAAATTGTTCTGCTGTCTCTTCCTCTTCTTATAAAGACATAAATCTAACCAGATTAGAACTCTACTCTTAATGACCTCATTTAATCTTATTACCTCCTTAAAGGTTTTATATCCAAATACAGTCACATCAGGGATTAGGGCTTCAACATAGGAATTTGGGGCCAGAGGTGGTGGCTCACACCTATAATCCTAGCACTGTAGGAGGCTGTGAGGTAGGTAGATTGAGCTCAGAATTTTGAGACTAGCCTGAGCAAGAGCAAGACCTAGACTCTACTAAAAACAGAAAAACTAGCCAGGTGTTGTGGCCAGTGTCTGTAGTCCCAGCTATTCAGGAGGCTGAGGCAAGAGGATCACTTGAGCCCAGGAGTTTGAGGTTGCTGTGAGCTAGGATGCCACAGAACTGTCTCAAAAAAAAAAAAAAGTCTAGGAGTAAGAATTTAGAATTCAACAAAACTATATAAGACACAAGGAAATAAAATGAAACTCAAGAGATAATAAAACAAACAGAACCAGACTTAAAGATAATAAATTGATTAGCATGATAACAGCTTGGACTTTAAAATAACTATGATTAATATGTTGAAGAATCTAAAGTAAAAGGTGGAAAAAATGCATGAACAGATGGTGAATTTCAGTAGGAAAAAAGAAAACCATATTTAAAAAGTCAAATGGCAATGCAAGAGCCTTTGAACACAGTTGAGGAAAGAATCAGTAAGTTTGAATATAGGTCAATTAAAATTATTCAAAGTAGGGGTGGTGCCTGTGGCTCAGTACCGAGGGTGGTGGGTTCAAACCCGGCCCCAGCCAAACTGCAAGAAAAACATAGCCGGGCATTGTGGCAGGTGCCTGTGGTCCCAGCTACTTGGGAGGCTGAGGCAAGAGAATCACCTAAGCCCAGGAGTTGGAGGTTACTGGGAGCTGTGTGAGGCCATGGCACTCTACTGAGGGTGACAGAGTGAGACTCTGTCTCCATAAAAAAATATATATATATGTATATATATATGTGTGTATATATATATGTATATATATGTGTGTATATATATATATTCAAAGTAAAATCAATAAAAAAGTAGACAAAAAGCAGATAAGAGCATCCAACGGCTATGAATATTATCAAATAGTTTAACATATGTGTAATTTAAAATCTAGAAAAAAACAAAAAACGGGCAGAAAAATTTACAAAGACAGGAGACAAAATTTTCCTAAGTGAATTTTAAAAACTCATATATTTAAAACTATCAGAGAACCACTCCAGGATAAATACTTAATATGTGTGTATTCACAATAGATATATAGAGACTTGGCATGGTTGTTTATATCTATAATCCTAGCACTTTGTTTTTAGTCTCAAGCTGTCGCCTTGGGTAGAGTGCTGTAGCATCACAGCTCACTGCAACTTCCAGCTAGGGCTCAAGTGATCCTTTTATCTCAGTTTTTCTATTTTTAGTGTACATGGGGTCTCCCTCTTATCTCAGTTTTTCTATTTTAAGTAGAGACGGAGTCTTGCTTTTGCTCAGGTTGGTCTCAAAATCGTGAGCAATCCACCCGCCTCAGCCTCCCAGAGAGCTAGGATTACAGGCATGTGCCACTGTGTCCAGCCTAACACTTCGGAAGGTCATGACAGGACGATAGCCTGAGGCCAAGAGTTGAGACTAGCCTGGGCACCATAGTCTCTACAAAACATTTAAGAATTAGGTGGGTGTGGTGGTTCATGCCTGTAGTTCTAGCTGCTCAAGAGGCTGTAGGAAGATCACTTGAGCCCAGGAGTTTGAGGTTTCAGTGAGCTATAATGATGCCACTTTACTCCAGCCTAGCTGACAGATTGAGTACTTGACTCAAAAAAAAAAAAAATACACACACAGGCACATATTCCCAGATTCTTAACGGCATTAACTTAACTACATTCTTAATAGATACATATAAAAGAAATGAATATAAAAAACATCTACTAAAACTATATGTACACACATGTATATATGTACACATAATTGTCTAATGAAAAATAACAACAAAACATAGGACAAAGAATAGGGATAAGTAATGAAAGTTTAATGTTGAAAGGTTCTTATACTATCCACGAGTGGTATAATATTACTTGAAAGTAGGCTCGGTGCCTGTAGTGCCTAGGGTGCCAGCCACATACACTGGAACTGGCAGGTTCGAACCCAGCCCAGACCTGCCAAACAACAATGACAACTACAAAAAAAAAAAATAGCCAGGCGTTGTGGCAGGTGCCTATAGTTCCAGTCACTTGGGAGGCTGAGGCAAGAGAATCACGTAAGCCCAAGAGTTTGAGGTTGCTGTGAGCTGTGACGCCATGGCATTCTACCCAGGGCAACAAAGTGAGACTCCGTCTCCAAAAAAAAAAAAAGAAAGAAAGAAAGAAGGCAGATAGTGGTAAGTAAGTATAAGTATACAGAGGGTCCTTAACTTATAATGGTTTGACTTTATGGTATTATAAAAGGAACGTGTATTCAGTAGAAACCATACTTCTAGTATCCCTCAACTACTCTGCTTTTCACTTTCAGTACAGTATTCAATAAATTACACAAGATATTCAACACTTTATAATAAAATAAGCTTTGCATTGTATGATTTTGCCCAATTATGGGCTAAAGTAAGTGTTCTCTGCATATTTAAGGTAAGTTAGGCTAAGCTATTATGTTCAATTAGTTGAGTGTATTAAATACATTTTTTCCTTATAATATTTTCAACTTATGTGGGGTTTAATGGGACATAACATCATACATAATGAATCGAGGATCACCTGTATTTCACAGGCCTATCTTGGATAAGGTGACCAGATTTTAACATTGGTAAAGTGGGACACCATTGATGGGAAAGGTGGGGGGGGGGTGTTCTTAATCAAAAATTTGGTACTTGATCTGTATGGAGCAACAAACATTTTCATAGAATGCAAAAATAGTATTGTAATATGTATTTTTTTAATTTCAACATAAGTACAATTTACAAATATAATACATTAAAAAAATTATGTATAGGGTAGCGCCTGTGGCTCAAAGAAGTAGGGCGCTGGCCCCATATGCCAAAGGTGGCGGGTTCAAACCCAGCCCTGGCCAAAAAAAAAAAAAATATGTATAGTATTATTTTATTCTTTGGCATATTTCTCATGTGAATGAATTTTTTTTAGTAGATTGCTGTTGTTGTTTAAAAGGTCATGAAATTTTTCACAAGAATTCATTAAATTATATTTCACACATAAAATGGCTTTCAAGGTCTCAACACTTAATTGTGATT
>CAUYQV010065774.1:0-13235 GCA_963574575.1 Galagoides demidoff | reverse complement strand
TGGTTCATCCTATAAGGGTACATGTGAATCTCTCTAAATGTAGAATATAAATGTCTTAACATAATAACTAAGAAGAAGACATGAAGGCTATGTTAACCAGTTGGATGAAAGTATTTCAAATTGTATACAAAAACAGTACACTGTACCCCATGATACTATTAATGTACACTGCTATGATTTGATAAAAATAAATAAATAAATAGAATCACCTGGGAGCTTTAGAAAATATTGATGCCTGGGTTTCACTGCCCCCAAAATCTCATTTCATTGGTCTGAGATACAACCTGGGCACTAGGATTTGTGAGAGATTATAGGTGATTCCAATAATTGGTTTAACTTCCCTCCACCAACTGCCTGGGCCCAGTTAATGGAACCCCTGGGGGGTACTTTCCTAGTTGCAGATACCCAGACCTCAACCCCAAAGATTTCTTTCCAGTTGGTCTAGGAAGAGACCCATTCATTGATGAATAAGGCTTCTAGGCGATTCTAACATATAGCCAAGGTTGCAAACTGCTAAACCAAGTAAAAACCAAAGTCCTGTTTTGCTTAGGAGGTAGCTTAGGCTCAGAGATGAAGTGACTTACTCAAAGTCCTATATCTAGAAAATTGTGTTTTACCCACTATTCTAGGATATCATGAAAACTGGAAAAACCTGTTTTTCCTTGCCACTAAATGCAGATTGATGCTGAGCAATTAAAATGTTGATAAATACTGGGGACTGAGCTCTTTTTTAAAAAAAGAATTCTTCCTATCTAATGCTCTTCATGTGGTTATGCCCTTCAACTTCTTCATCTGCTGTATGAGTTTTGTGTTGCTGCTGTAACAAATGACCAGAAACTTTGTGGTATTATCTTACAATCTGAAGATCATTAGTCCTAAATGGGTCTCAGTGGGTTAAAAGTCTTTCTTTCTAGGGATTCTAGGGAAGAATCTATTTTCTTGCTTTCTTCCTTGGCTTGCAGCCCTTTCCTCTCTCTTCAAAGTCAGCAATCATGGGCCAAGTTTTTCTAATGCTGCATCACTCTGATACCAGCTCTTCTTTCCTCCACATTTAAGGATCTTGTGATTATACTGGGCCCACCTGGAAACTGCAGCCTACTCTCCCTATCTTAAAGTCTGCTAATTAGCAATCTTAATTCCAATTGCTATCTAATTCCCATTTGCTATCCCATGGATATTATATATCCACACATTCTGGGAATTAAGATGCAGATGTCTTTGAGACATCCATTATTCTGCAGACCATACCTGCTGTTCTCACAGCTAAGAAATCAGCCAGCCCCAGTCCCCAGGAGCAGTGCCTATTCCTCTGACTGCAAGCATTCAAGCAAACAGCCCAGTGAATGGGGTGAAAGTTCACAAAATTATTGGCAGCACATCGATCCAATTTTCCATGGTTTTGCCATCCATGTGACGTTATTGCCCTAATTATGACTTTTGACACAGCATAGTCAACCAAGCAACCTTACAACAAGGAGAAGAAAAAGAGACGACTTCATGTCAAGCCAGAGAATTATAAGCCCTCAAGGTAAGTGTGGCCCTTAAAGGCCACCATAGTCCTACTATCATATGATGCTAACCCCTCTTTCCAAGTGATCATCTTCCATTTGGTTCTTCCAGGGGCAGAGATATCATTAGCAGTTTAGCAGTTCACTGTTCTTTTGAACTGCTCTCTTTAAAAGGGTTTTCTTTCTACACTGCTGTTGAGAATTTTGAGATAGACCTATTTGAACTGGCACAGAAAAATCTCCAACATGAATTATTAAGGACCAAAAGCAAGTTGAAGGACTAGATGCCTAGCATGATCTAATTAGTATGTAATCACATAGGTAAAAAACTCTGGAATCATACAAACACATCAGTAACAATGTTTAATAAGAAGAGAGAAATGAGTGCCTATTTTTCTGAATTGTAATGATATATACCTTATAGGTTGCTAAAGGATAAAATTAGATAAAGCAAGGAAATGCTTTATAACCTGTCATGTTTTATTTTTTTTCTGCAGTTTTTGGCTGGGGCCAGGGCTGGGTTTGAACCCCACCACCTCTGGTATATGGGCCCAGCGCCCTACTCCTTTGAGCCATAGGAGCTGCCCTTTTTCTGATTTTTAAAAATGTTTTTAACTGTTATGGGTATATAATAGTTGCATGTCTTTGCAGATTACATACGATGTTTTGATACAGGCATACAATGTGAATTAATCAAATCAGGGTAATCATAACCTTGGACATCTAACATTTCTTTGTGTTAGGGACATTCCAAGATGGCCACTTCACCTGCAGATATTATATCCATTTATTTTTATTTTTTTATTAAATCATAAACACATAGATCATGTATACGTTAATGCATTTATGGGGTACAATGTGCTGATTTCATTTAGAATTAGGAACATTTACATCACACTGGTTAATATATACCTCATCTCATTTACTTAATCATTGTGTTAAGACATTTATACTCTATACTTAATAGATCCAACATGTACCCTTGCATTATGCACTATAGGTGTGATACCACCATCCACCCTCCCTCCATCTGACCTTTCCCCTCCCCTCCATCCCCCTTCCTCCCTCCTTCATTTTGGGCCAATAGCTGTAATCTATTCTTTATATGAAAGTGTGAGTGATTTTAAATTGGTTTCATAATAGTACTGAGTACATTGGATATATTTTTCTTCCATTCTTGAGATACATTACTAAGTAGGATATGTTCCAGCTCCATCTATGTAAACGTAAAAGAGGTAAGGTCCCCATCTTTTTTAAGGTTGCATAATATTCCATGGCATATATATACCACAATTTATTAATCCATTCATGGGTCGAAATAATAGCCAAGTCATGGGAGAAGTACATCCACTTTTGAAGCAGACAAGGTGGAAAAAGATGGTGCTACTATGTCTTTTTCCTTTTCTTGGAAGATGCCATTTTTCCCAGGAGCCCCCACAGATTTCATTTTATTCTCATTTATGCCATGTGTGTAATTTCTAGCTGCAAGGGAGCCTGATAAAGTGAGGGAAAGGATTGTCACAATTGACTTCGACAGTCATGACTCATAGCCTAGGACTGGGTATAGAAGTGCCTGTAACAAAAATGGGGTTCTACTATCAAGCAAGAAGGAGAGTTAGATATTGGGTACACACCTGTCTATCATAGCTTTCATTTATAACTTAGCCATTTATGGAGCCTAAATCTCTCCCCCAAACATCCACTGCTGATCACAGTTATTATTTACAGCAATCCATGCCTTATTCATAACTCTATTTGTAGGCTGCTTGCAGTATGATATATAACTTATTTAAAATCTCATGGGGAACCCAGCAGGGTCAAAACTGGGATTTATAGACTTCCACCTGTGAAGATGAGTAATATGCCTTTCCCCTAAGTATTTATTTACATCCCACTGAAATGCAAGGGAGAGAAAAAAAGAACTTGAATCCCGTCCATAATCTTTGGAATGTATACCTGTTCAAATATCATGCAAAGGGAAATGGAGCCAGCAACAGACATCCAGTTGCAGACAGAGATGGCTGAGGTCCCGAGGGAAATTTGGTCATCAAATGAAAAAGAGACCAGCACTTAGGAAACTCAACTACAAAGTCTTCTGTAGGAGTTCCAGGTAAGGTCCAATAGCTGGATCCTGACCTAAGCCAAGTGATGAGATATATGTGTGACTTGGATAAAAAAGGGGCTCCAAGAAATACTGATATGACACCTCCTCTAATTAAGTATAGGAAGGATTGATAATGCATCTTCTCACATCACAAAAGGAGGCTGAGCCGCCATGGCACTGTGAGAATTGATGGCCTCAACAGCTGCCTAGAAAAGAGGTTGAGAACGCTGGTTCTAGAATCACACTGCTTGGGTGCGCAGCCCACCTCTACCATCTACAAGCTGTGTGACCTTGAGAAAGTTGCTTAACTTCTCTTTCATTAGTTTCTTTCATCTGCAAAATGGAAAGAATAATATATAACTCAAAATACTGTCATGAACATTGAATGTTAGGTAACATGCTTAAAAAGCTTGGCACGATGCCTGGCACTTAGTAAACCCTTGCTATTTGTTAGCTTTTAGCATTGTTGCACAAAGGGTCAAGACTGCCAATGGATACGGTGGGATCTCAGAATAACCAAGACCAGCAGCAGTCACTAGAAGCCAGAACTACTGGTAGAGTGGAACCCTAATCAAACTCAAGTTCCCACAAGACCCAGTCTAGAGCACCATAGAATTTAAAGACACGCAGACCAGCTACCCGAAGTATGTAGTCTAGTCTTTGGCATCTCTTGCTCAGCATTAAAGAGTGGTCAAGTCCATGATTTATCTGGAGCACTTTTTTAAGTCCTTTTTAAAGGGCCCCTTTGTCTCACTCCCCAGCTCCCCTTACACCTCTTCAGCATATTCCTCACCCCCAGCTCTCCCCCCAAACCTTCAAGCCCTCCGCCCAAAAGCATCTCACATATTCTTTCCTTCTCACGTAACTCTGTTCCCTTTTCTCTCTGACAAGTCAGTGTGTATTTTTTCAGGAGAAAAATCCCACCATCCTCCACTGGTTCTTCATCTATTGGTTAGCATGTTCTGCATTTGAGCGTGGGGTAGGGGAAACAGAAAGAAAACCAAATGGGCAATGCCAGAAGTCATCACAAGAGAAGGAGAAGTAGGAAAAATGTTGTGGATCATCATACATTCATAAATTACATCTCTGCTTTTCTATGGAAGGCATGTCTTTTTCTAACTCGGTCACTCAACGAGTATTTATTTGTGCCAGGCACAGTTCTTGACACAGAGATATGGGATGGTGATATATTGTCCCTGCTTTTAGGAGCTCACTCTCATCTCTACCTATCTTATCTACCTCCCAGGATAGAGGATGCTTCAGATCACTCAGTTCCCAGGACAGGAGCAGATGCTCAGCCCTCTGCCCCTGCCCCACCCAAAGTCCTCCTGAAGACCCCCTGCCAGAGAGTAGGATTCCGGTCTGGATGGCTGTTTCCTGCCACTGCTTAATAGTCTAGGAAAATGAAGACACTGATTTGACAATGGCCTTGGCAGGCTCAGCGAGAGATCCCAACACATTTATCACCAGCCCGGGAGCCACTGTTCAGCCTCACTGACCTGTAAAATCCACACTAAACTCAGGGCTGGCTCTTCAGATTTTGAATTTGATTTAGACCCCAGTAAAGGCCCCTAAGGCTTGGTACTGACAAATCACCATTTCCCAGGACTGTTGTATTTAACATGGAGGTTTGAAGAGTGCTGGAAACCAGTGGGAAGAGCCAGACTTGCATCACTTACCAGGCACAGATTCAAGGATCCCCATGGTCCCACCCACCACCCCCACAAAATGACTCGGCTTGGAACTTTTCCCTCATAGTACCCACCACATTTGGAAGTATTAAACTAAAAATTCATCTCCTCTAAAGGAGTTTGGCTCCAGAAGGTCAGGGTCTATATCTGGTCTGTCAAGCCCAGTGTATGGCATACAATAGGAGCTCAATAAATATCTGTTGACTTCATCGCACACAGTACTGCTTTCATTACATACCTCAAAAAAAAAACCCCAAAGTATGATAACAACATTTGATTGTTATCAACATTGTTATCAACATTGACACAGTACTAAGTAGAACGCTAGGTGATTTATATTCATTATCTGAAACAAAACCGCAGAGAGGCGAGATGTATATCCTGGCTTAGCCATTCCCAATGTGTAACTTTGGGTGAGCCATTTGAGCTCTCTGAGCCCCAATTTCCTAATCTGTAAAAGGGGTTAGGAATAATCATACCAGACTCATATGCATGTCAAGGACATAGCTTAGGAACAAGTTTTTTTTAAAAAATGGCCCAGACTCTAGTAATTATCAAAATTTTAACTGCTCATACCCATTAATCTAGCAGTTCCATTTCTAAGGGTTTCTTCAACAGAAAAGTCTGTGCAACTGTGAAAATATAATGTGCAAGAATGTTTGCACGATTTAAAATTTTAAAAAATTTTTGTCAGTAAGCTAACTGTCCATCAGTTGGGGGTGACTATATAAATGACAGGATGGTATCATAGTCTAGAGCTCCTGTCATTAATTACCACAAACTGGATGGTGAAAAACAACAGAATTTTATTCTCTTACTGTTCTGGAGAAGTCTGAAACCAGTGTGTCAGCATGGCTGTGCTCCCTACAGAGGCTCTCAAGGAGAATCCATTCTTTATTACCCCCTCCAGCTTCCAGTGACCATCACCATTCCCTGGCTGTGGCCACATCTCTCTCTGCTTGGTCTTCACATGCATCTCTCCCTGTGTGTTTGTTGTTCTTGTTGTTTTCTTTTTTGCAGTTTCTAGCCAGGGCTGGGTTTGAACCCGCCACCTCTGGCATATGGGGCCAGCACCCTACTCCTTTGAACCACAGGCGCCACCTTCCCCCTATGTGTTTTCATCTGTGTATAAAATCTCCCTCTGAATCTCTCTCCTAAGGATACACATGATGATATTTAGGGCCCACAGGCTAAATCAGGGTGCTCGCCTCATCCCAAAAGCCTTAATTTAATCACATCTGCAAGGATCCTTCCTCTAAATAAGGTAACATGTGCAAGTTATGGTGGACTGAATGTCTATGTCCTCCCCACTCCCAAAATCTCTGTGTTGAAGCCCTAATCCCCGACATGGTGATATTTGGAGATGAGTCCTTTGGGAGGTAATTAAAATTAAACAAGGTCATGAGGTTGGGAACCCCATATGGGATCAGTGTCCTTATAAGAAGGGACACCAGAGAATTTGCTCACTCTTTCTCCCTTTGTGCTCACAAAAAAATCACATGACCAGCCCTGATTAGTACCGACACACTGTCTCTACTAAAAAAAGTAGAAAAAAAAAAAAAAGCTAGCCAGACGAGGTGGTACACACACATGTAGTCCCAGCTTCTCAGGAGGCTAGGGCAGAAGGATCACCTGAGCCTGGGAGTTTGAGGTTGCTGTGAGCTATGATGATGCCATGGCACTCTACCTAGGGATGACAGAGTAAGACTTTATCTCAAAAATAGAAAAGAAAGAAAAATAAGTCATATGAGCATACCTCCAGGCCCAGGAGCATAAGGCAGGTGCCAAAACAACAACACCTGAGAGGGCTCCAGGGAAAGCCAAGTCACAGCAACAGGGAAGGAGGATACCTAGAGACGAGGCTGCTACGTGCCAAACTCGCTAATTTACCAGGAGCTTCTCACCCACTCTCATGAAGACATCTTAACACCCGCCTGTGAAGGTACATTAGTAGCCCCCAGTTCTGTGGTTTAAGCCTGCAGCCCAGCATTAGCCATCCAACCTGGTTTCACTGCTGTTTATCCTCTCGTTATTCCCAATGTCTGCAAGGGAATCAATGAAATCATGACAGCGTGCCCTGTGACTGCCCCGTGCTAGCTGTGCTAATTGACTCCCTGGTCTCTGGCACAGCTTAACACTGCAGCCTTGAATGAACACGGGAGGCCCGAGACCCAAACCCACCTCTGCCACTAACATAAGGTGTGACTTCCAGGAGGTCCCTGCCCTTCTCTTACCTCAGCACCTGTCCTTATAAAAGTCATGAGAAAAGGATAGCTGAAGTGTGGGCTTCGGGACAGAGCACGCTTTATATGGAAAATGAACATATGTGGTTTGACCTGCTCGCATCCACTGTTATCCATTCTGATGATAGTACTCTGGTTTTCTTTAAAGGACACTTCCTGGCCCTGCCATGCACTCCAACCCTTGAGGTTCAAATCTAATTTATGACCTACTTTCCCCCCCACCCCACAGACTGCACAATCAGAATCACAATAGTTGGTTTTGAGATGGCACCAAGCTAGTAAATGTCAATAGACATCAACCCTGGAACTTTAGCTGGAACCACTGGGGAAAGATGTTCCTCATCACTGGATGGCTCAGCTTATAGGCTATATGGCTGCTTGAGGGCATTTTTCTTCATACGATTTGGGTCAAATTGTAAAGAGCTTTTTACTCTATGCTAAGAAGTTATGGAAGGCCTCACCCTGAAGTTGAGAGCATGTCCATTTTTTTTTTTTTTGCAGAAGTATTTATAAAAAGGAGAGAGGAACAAATTAGGTAACTGTTCGTTCAGAAGTGCTAACCTCATGACTTCAGCTGCAAATTTTCCCCAGCTATTCTCTGTAGACTTTAATTATTTGTTTTTGTGTTTAATAAATTCTGCCCTCCAAAAATCTTAAGTGTGGTTGTTCCTGGGAAATTCTTCCTGTTTAACCCGTGGCTTTCTGACTCTCCTTGTTCATTGCCAAGTATTTTCAGGTTACAGCTGCCCCATTTTGAAAAACATGGCTTCAGAATAAGAGGCATTCACTGAAGGTTTTTATTGGGTGGTAGAGCCCACTCTTAACTGTACATTTGGAAGATAAGTGTACAATGACACCTTTTATCCATAATTTCCAGGGTGAGGGTTGCAGCAACTGTCCCTATAAACCTGCATGAACCTTGACAAGAGGTCAAGGCTGTGACCTCATTCTGGAATGTTCCTGTCTCCCCACTCACTCTTAGCACAAGGCTCCTTCACGAGTTGACCTTACTCAAGGATGCAAGAGTCCCTGCTGCTCCCATCATATTTTATTTCCCTGTGGGGCTGCACTCTGCTAGGACGTAGCTGTACTCCTGCTAACTTGCTCTGATGAAGCTGACTGTGAGCCTTAAATTGTTGAGCTTTTCTGGAAGTTGAGTTAAGGCTTTGAACTGAAATGTCTTACCACTGACCTAATCCTCAGGAGGATCAACTTCCACTGTTTCAGAGTCACCCGGAAATATTACGGAATCCTTGTGGTATAGAGGAATGATCCGTAACTGTTTGGGGTGAGAGTTACAGACCATTTTAAGACTCTGATGAAAGCTCTGGGCTCCTCTAGCTGGGGGGTGGGGTGGGGAATGCCTTTTGTACAAAATGTTTGACACAATTTCAAGAGCAGGGTTGACACTCCAAAAACCCCATTCTGAGATTAGGTTGAAACCCGGGAAGGGGATTGCCAGAACTGGAAGAAATCTTAGAAATAATCTGGCCCAACTGGTTCACTGAATAATAGTGATAACAAGAAGAATTATTATTATTATAAAAAACAGCTGTCTATTACATGCTTGCTAAGAATACTAAGAGTACTAAGCACTCTGCTGGGACTTGGCATACATCATGTCATTAAATCCTCACAATAACCCTGCCTAGTAGGTACTATTAATATTTTATCCCCACATTAGAGATGAGGAAACTGAGGATCTTGAAATTTAAGTCACTTGCCAGCAGATAAGGAGGAAGTGAGTGGCAGAAACCAGCTGGTTCCTAGATTCCTGCTCACACCTCTCTACTGTGCATTGGTGCCTGTCATTCACAGTTGTCACCCTCAGTAAAAAGTAATGGGCACCCACGAAAGCTAACTTAAGCACAAAGGAGCTTCATTATAAGGAAGAATAGCAGGGGGGGAATGGGTGGAGGGAGGGGGATTGGAGGGACCATTTTTGAGGTTTATCTTACAGGGATACAAGTGAAACTCTCTAAGAGTAGAATCAGAATGTTTTAAAACAATAACTGAGAAAATAACATGAAGGCTGTGTTGATCATTTCGATGGAAGTATTTCGGATTGCATGTGAAAACCCCACACTGTACCCCAGAAGTGCATTAATGTACATAGTTACCATTCAATAAAAAAAAAAAAAGGAAGAATAGCAGGGTGTCTTACAGAATCCATAGGCAAGAAATTGGCAGGAATCACCTTAGACTTGACCTCAAGGGGGAGGGAAGAGCAATCCATCTATTATGAACTGAAAATCTGAGCCTTCCCAACATTCAAACACTGAAGCCCTAACCCCACTGTGACTGTGTTTGAGGCAGGAACTGCAAGGAGGTGATAAAGGTTAAATGAGGTCCTAACAGTGGACCCCTAACCTTACCATAGGGTTAGTTCCCTGATCAGAAGAGGGAAAGACCCCAGAGCTTTCTGTCTCCACCTCATAAGGACACAGTGAGAAGGCAGCCTTCTCCAAGCTAGAGCCCTCACCAGAAATTGAACCTCACCAGAAACTTGACCTTGGACTTTTCAGCCTTCAAAACTTTGAGAAAATAAATTTCTATTGTTTAAGCCACCCCGTCTGTGGTATTTTGTCAAGGAAACTTAAGCAGGCTAAGGCACCCTCTCCTTTCTTCCCCGCTTCTCCTTCCCAACAAAAATTAAAAGAGAGAGAGAGAGAAAATCAACGAAGGAAAACTTTAGGAACTGGGTTTCTCTAGCATGAAGGCCACTAGCTGAGACAGCGTCTCAGAAACACATACACCCTAAAATGAGGGAAACCCTGAGATTGCAAAGGTCTCAAACTCAAATGCCTAGGAGAGCCCGACAGGGAACAAAAGTGAGTGACGTGGGCTGGATGTGTACAAGAGGGGAGAGGAGGGCACTTAGAGCCCCATACGAATGGCACAGCCACCACTCAGCAGCAGCCGGCCTTGCCACGTGGACCTACGAGTCAAACACTGGCAGCCTGTGCCTTCCCATTTTTAAAAAATAAGTTGACAATCTGCGTTTGCATGTGAAACCTCCAGATTTTTAAACTTTGCAAGCTTGTCCAAACTCAAATTGAACGCAGCTAGTTTGCGGGATGTGTGTCTACAGGACATTTAGAATCCACTTGGGAGAGGGGCAGAAAGAGAGTACCCTACAAACCCAAGTTCAAATCCTGGTCCACCACTTCCTTGCTGTACTTCTTAATAGGTCACTTCACCTCTCTGACCTCCCTGGGATAATAGTCCTGATGTTTATTGCAATAAATCATGCCGCTGTCAGTAACGCTGCACACGTGGCATTCTGTATTATGCAAGTTGCTCTATAAATTCCTAAAGAGGAAACTGCCAAGTGTCACAGGTTGACTCCCCTGGAACAGACGCTAAGATAGGGTTTGGGCTGCAAAATGTTTATTAGGAACATATGTCCACACGAGAACTTCTACATAAATGTTCATAGCAGCAGTATTCATAACAGCCAAAAGGAGTGGCAATAACCCAAATGTCCATCAACTTAGGAATGGATGAATAAAATGTGGCACGCTGGGATCGAAATAGCATTCCACAATAAAAAGAAAGGCACTACTGATAGACGCAGTAACGCGGTGAGTGTTAAAAACATTATGCTAAGTAAAACAAGCCAGGCACAAAGGACCACGCGTTATATGGAATTTCCAGAACAGGCAGATCTATAGAGACGGAAGTAGATTAGTGGTTGCCTAGGGTTGGAAGTTTAGGGGGAAAGGAAAAATGAATGTTAACAGGTTTAGGGATTCTTTGGGGGGTAATCAACTCTAGAATTGATTGTGATGACAGTCACACAATTCTGTAAATAAACTAAAAAAAAATTAATTGTATACTATAAATGGGTGGATTGGATGGTATGTGCATTATATTTCAATAAAGTCATCCCTAAAAATATTTAAAAGAAGGAGGAAAAAGCAGAATTGGACAGAGAAAGAAGCTAAAACAGCCAAGTTTTAACCCTGTCTCTCTCAGTTACTGGCTGTCCACTGCCCCCAAAGGGCATGGCCTTGGAGGACGGAGCCACCTGCAGCTAGCAGCCAACAGCCACATGCCCCACAGCTGGGCAGCAAACCTTTCTTTAAGGGGGAGGCTCTGAGAGGCACATCACCACGTCTCCTTCATCAAATCAAAAGGCAAATTTAATTAACGTGGATAGATATGGCCGTACTGTACTATCGTCGCTGTTCTCCCTGTCATTTAAGAATTCCCCCATCACCAGTAACACGTTTATATCTGGCAGGTGGCATCCTCTGGAACAATAGTAAGGCATAAATTTTGGAAGAGGAATACCTAACATGCCACACAAAAGGCTTTTCGTTTTCTCTTGTAATGATCAGAGAACCCAGTAGGGTTTTATTATTTTCCACAGAAGATGGACATGATATAAAGATGTATTTTAGAACAGTTTATTCCAGTGACAGCATGCAAGAGGGGCCGGAAAGGGGGGACCCAGAACACAAGGAGACTAATTAGGCATAGGGTGGGGGGAGTGAGTGGTTGCCATAGAAAGGAAAGGAAGGGGTAGAAGGAAGAAGTTTCAGTGTATCTGGAGGTGAATTGGACCTGGGTGAAGGGAGGAGACTCATTTCCAGCCAAGCCCAAGGGCATCGGGTGGTTGCTCTGACCCTATCCCATCCCACGGTGACACTGACCTCCTGAAAACCTTCCCATCCCCCATATCCTTCCATCTCCATTATCACCAGCACCATCTCTTGCTTGTACTGGTCCTTACGGACCTAAGCAGACCATCGTTCTACCTTTCTACAATCTGTTCTCCTTAAAGCAGGGGTCCTCAGACTTTTTAAATAGGTAGCCAGTTCACTGTCCCTCAGACGGTTGGAGGACCAGACTGTGGGCCCCAGGACGAATTGGCTGCTAAGCAGGACAGGCAGCGGCAGCAAAAACGCCTGGCAGGCTGGATGGATGTCCTAGGCGGGCCGCATGTGGCCCATGGGCCGTAGTTTGAGGACGCCTGCATCCGGATGGACTTTCTTAAAGCTTAAATCAGATCCTGTTGCTCCCAGGCTCAAACTCCTTCCATTGTCCCTTACTGTCCTCAGGATAAAGTGCTGAATCTACAAGGCCCTCCGTTACCCACCACTGCCCACCTCCCCAGCCTCATTTCCTACCACTCCCCACTCCTTTCCTTGCCAATCTTCCTTCAAGCCCCTGAGAGTTCCATGTTCCCTTGTGCCTCTGGGCCCTCACACATGCTGTTCCTCCGTGTCTGATGTTCCAAGGCCTCCAGCTGTCAGTGTTGGGTTAGATGTTGCCTATTCCAGGAAGCCTTCCATGACAATCACCCCTTATGATGGAATTAGGAGTCCATATTGGGTTGCCTGTAAAGATGGCACCAATAAATCTCTGTAAGCACCCACGCCATTCTTCCCACCCTAAAATGTGGTCTATTTCCCCACCTCTTAAATGGGGATGGCCACATGATTTGCATTGAACAAAAGAATGAGGCAGCAGTGATGTTCTGGGGCTGCAGAGTCCAGACCTTAACAGACTAAAGAGCTTCTTCTGCTTTCTTTTTATTTATTTATTTTTTATTAAATCATAACTTTGTACATTGATGCATTTATGGGGTTCAGGGTACTGCTTTGATATACAATGTGAAATGCTTACATTGAACTAAGTAACACATCCATCACAATTATACTCATTTTTTAATAGTTTTGAA